>JAAMXV010000559.1:0-23258 GCA_019693495.1 Axilococcus clingmanii
GGTAGCTTCCTCAGGCGAAGGGGCTGGAGAAGCTTCCTCCCACGCCGGGTATAAAAGTCGCTCGTCGGACTCGAAACCTAACATATTTTTGCAATACATCCAACTCCACTAAGTGTATCCAACACTACAAACAGTCAGAGAACAGCGCCTAACAATGATGGCACCCAAGCTCGGTCACCTTCCCCTCCTCCTCGTGGCCATGCTGGCCATCGCCTCTTTGGGCATGGCAGCCTCTGCAGCGGCCGGGGCCCCAGACAGCCGCAAGCTGCTCAGCAATGGTGGCAACCATAATGAAACTTACAAAAGATGCTACTGGAACAACAAATGGTACAACAGCGGCTACTGGCGCAGGTGCTTCGGTAACCACTGCGACTATGAGTACTACACCTGCTGCGATGGGGAGTGGCACGGCAGCGACTCCCGTCTCGATGACTGGAAGAGCGAGTGCCCCGGTTCCTACCACGAGCCTGAGAAGTGCTACTGGGAGAACAAATGGTACGGATCTGGAGAGTGGGCACCATGCACCTCTGGCCACTGCCAGTACGACTACTGCATGTGCTGCAATGGCAAATGGAGCTACTGCGGACACGAGATCAACTGGGAGAAGCAGTGCCCAGTGTACAACTGGAGCGGCTGAGCGGCTTCACCCTGTGATCAATACCATACTATATAAATAACCTCATTGAGTCAAGCAGTGATGCAAATCTCCTAAATTTTGAGAATGGTTTTTGGAGTCTCTCTGTAAATGTATTGGTGTTCACACATACCCTCAGCTCCAGAGTCACCTGGTGTTTTCCCCTTTCATCTTTGACAATCTAATTCTCCTAAAAGGTCCAGAGTAGTGAGGCACCTCCAAGTTGCAATGCTTTTGACCTTGACTCCTGATGCGCCCAAAGTCATTAGATAGATAGATTCTGTCCAAGTCTCGGCGTAGGTGAAATGTCACCGGTCTTTAATTCTCCAACGGAGAAACCGATTATCGTCTAAATATGCAATCAAATCGCTCCTGTCAGCAATGAATGTAGAATGGGCACAGGCCTCGGTTTCTTGCTTCTTATCTTAACGACTCATCTGTTCATCTTGATCGCGCCTTACACCAAAGTCGAAGAAACATTGAATGTGCATGCGACCCATGATATACTATATCATGGGTGGAACATTGATCGCTATGATCACTTTGAATTCCCTGGTGTCGTCCCCAGGACACTCTTGGGTATGAATCAAACACCACTTTCACCGGGTGTTTCATAAATTCTAAATGCCCACTGTGTGCAGGCTCACTTGCAATTTCACTAGTATCCAGTCCGTTCGTACTGCTAAGCAGGATTCTAGGACTCCCAAAGATTGCATCCCTTCTTATTGTGAGGTGTTTCACTGCGTGGCTGTCCTTGGCGTCGCTCTCTGTTTTGAGGGGAGCGATCACGAAACGCTTTGGGGATCCGGTGGCTTCATTATTTCTAATTCTAACAGCTATACAATTCCATCTACCTTTCTATGCAAGCAGACTTCTACCTAACACCATAGCTTCAATAATAAGCAACGTAGCACTGGCAACCATCATCGAGGATGGGGCCATCAGGCATCCAAAACGACCTCTCATCCTTTTGACCGCAGCGACTGTCATTTTCCGATGTGACTTGAGTCTCCTGCTTGGCGCGGTTGGGATCTACTTGCTGGTATCTAAGAGGATACGATTTTGGGAGGCAGCTTTTGCGTGTCTCGTCACGGGACTGGTGAGCCTGTTGCTGACTGTATCGGTGGACTCGCTGTTTTGGAAGCGACTCGCCTGGCCGGAAGGTGAGGTGTTTTGGTTTAATACCTATTTGAATAAGAGTAAGGATTGGGGAACAGAGCCGTGGGGTTGGTACTTTTCCTCTGCACTACCTAGGGCCCTCCAAGCAGGGTGTATTCTGGCACCGCTAGGTGTAGCTTTTGACCGACGATTGCAGCCCATACTTGCAATTGCGGTAGGGTATACACTGCTCTACTCAAATTTAGCACATAAAGAATTAAGGTTTTTATTCCCGGTGCTTCCCTTATTTAATCTATGTTCCTCCGTTGCCGTATACAGACTGTATATAAATAGAAAGAAATCCCTCTGGAGACGATTGGCCTACGTGGCTGCATGCGCACTTCTCGGTGTGGGTGTCTGTTTCACAGTCATGGCAGCATATGTCAGCTCAATGAACTATCCTGGAGGCGTCGCTTTAGTCCGAGCACAGCAACTTGAACCAGTGGGCAGCCCAACGTATGTTCACAGCGATGTCGTGCCTGCAATCACGGGAGTGTCCAAATACTTGGAACGGGGGGGTGGAGATTGGGTGCTGTCCAGGGAGGAAAACTTAACAGATGACATGTTGTATGAGAAGTTTGATTATTTAATCAGTGATAGAGATAGTGTGAGAGGATTCAAAAAGGTAGGAGACGTTGAGGGATATGCTGGCATGCAATGTGTGGGTGGTTCCCTCAAAACAGCAGTGTTGGCTGCCATGGGAGGCAGGGTGCCAGTGGTGGTGAAGAAAGAACCCTTGGTGTATATACTGCGTCGCATTCAATGAGGTCGTTGGTTTGTGATTTTTTTCCTTGCGTGTCTCGATTTTAGTGTGTGAACCATTGCTCTATACGTTTATTGCCTGTCGAAGGTGAGCCACGTTTGCCGGAGGCGGTGGGGGGCAGGTAGCTTCCTCAGTGGAAGGGGCCCCTGAAGCTTCCTTCCTAGCCGGGTATAAAAGCCGATCCTTGCACTCGGAATGCAACATATTTTTGAAATAAAACCAACACTTATAACTGTCTTCACTGCTCAAACTGCAAACAAACACCTAACAATGATGGCACCCAAGCTCAGCCACCTTCCCCTCCTCCTCGTGGCCATGCTGGCCATTGCCTCCTTGGGCATGGCTGCCTCCAAGGCTCCAGACAGCCGCAAGCTGCTCAACAGTGGTGGCTACGAGAACGGTGGCTACCAAACCAATGGCTACCAGAATGGTGGTTCCAAGAATTGCTACTGGGACAACAATTGGTACGGATCTGGAGAGTGGGCATCATGCACCTCTGGCCACTGCCAGTACGACTACTGCATGTGCTGCAACGGCAAATGGAGCCACTGCGGACATGAGATCGACTGGAACAAGCAGTGCGGAGGCTACAACTGGAGTGGCTGAGCTCTTTACCCAGGATTGCCCACAATCGAGAAGAAGGGCGGTGGAGGTGGATGCTATTGAAATTGGTACTGTTTTTTGTTTTGAAAAGCGCTGTAACACTTCCTCGCAAAAGCAAAAGCCGATGACGTTATTTCACGTTGTCTCAAGATACACGGGAAACGCCGAGAAGCCTCTTTACTATTGGTTGGTAACCACATTCACTTACTTTTCTCTGCTCCACACATTACCCGTCTTCCCAACCTTGGGAGAATGTTGCATACATCCTCACCTCTGCTTGCTGTCTGCATTGTGAATTTTGAGAAGAGGCCTCTATGCAGGTAAACCATACCCTGCTACTTGTTGTGCCCCTTGTGTATGTATACAGAAACAATGTGTTTGAAGTCTGAGCTGTATGTGAGCATCTTCGAGAATCAGTACAAGAAATGTCGGCAAAAACACATTGTAGCAGTTGGGAACCGAAAGCGTGAAAGTATTGGCCATAGAAGAAGGCTGATTGAAATTCCACAAGTCTACATGTCCGACCGTCTTTACTGCTTCTGGGTCCATCTGACCTCTGCCTAGTCGGAATAAGAATGCAATTTTTAATTGGCTGGGATGGCATGTGCCACAGAGGAGACTGAGCGACTGCACTTCCACTGATCCATTAGCTGGGGGTGGGGTGGTGTCTCATGACAGCTGTAATGAGCTTTAAAACGTCTTAGAACTTATAGAATTTGTCAACTCTCTCACAGTGTTCTGTCCTCAATACTTTTATATACAATTGCATTGTCCTATGACATTGTTGCCAGTACAAAGATACCCAATCCTATCGTTTTGAGGGTCTCATCGATCGCTTTCGAAAGAGTGTCGCTGCCGTCTGATGTCAGCTGACCTTCTTCCAACCGTATTCTTGACAGAAACAAGGCAGACTGCCCTAAAGAAGCCACCAAGGCCCCTGCTGTTCCCAGTCTGACAGCCATGCTGCGTAATGGGCTCGTGAAGACAGTGTACAGACCCACGCTGAGTGCACTGGCCAACAGTGCAAAACATATCCGCAGCGTTACATTTCTGCCTACCAGCACAGGCAATGTTTTGATTCCAGACTGTGCATCGCCCTCCACATCGTGCAAGTCCATCAGTATTTCTCTGTTCATTACCCCTAAAAATGCAAAGATACAGGGTTTGATGATGGCATGAATGCCATGTCCATCCGCGCTGGCAGCCAGGGCACCAGCCAGAGGTGCCAGCGCAACCGTCAATGCCACTACAGCATTCTTCAGAACGCTCATTTTCTTCAGTACAGGTGTATAGATCAGAGTCAAAACTGCTGACGCTACTATCAAAATACGCAGGGGCATTTGGGATAAAAAACAAGCGGTCATTAAAACAGCCATGTAGACCCCGCCTCCCGTCAATAAAGCGCGTTGTGGTGACAAGAGCCCCAGAGGAAGAGGTTTCTGAGGGTCATTGATGGCGTCCACACCAGTAATGAAGTCGAAAAAATCGTTTAGGATGCAGCTCGCCCCTGCCACGCTGGCACTGATGAAACCAGTGGTGACGATTCGGAGCCAGGTCCGTGGTTCGAGTGCAGCGAGCAAGAAGAATGATTTGCCGCATGCTGCCCAAGCACCCAGCAGAACTAGAAGGAAGGATGGCACAAAGTTGATCGGCCTGGCCATTTTCCATAGAGCAGCCAATTGCTCCTCACTGTCATCACCACCACTCTCAGTGGGACGGAGGGGTGAGTGCTCCTCGATAGAGGCGATGGCGCCCAGGACCACCATATTCCGGTGTCGCAAGGGTATAACCCTTCGACCGAGACATGGAAGGGGGCGCTTGAACATTTTACGACTGCATTTAGAGCCATAAATTGCCAAGCTTGGGCCCAAAACTTGGTGTGCTGACAAAGATGACATTGCTGGGTTTCTGTTGATTGACCCTGTAGCTCTCTTTCTGCAATATTTATCTTGATATACAAGGCTTGTTAGGTACTGATAGGCTTTTAAAATGGCTATATGCGTTACTATCCTGGATATTTGTTTGAGGTTAATTTGCTGCAAGGACCACTTTTTTTTCAAAGCTTTGGCTTGCCCAAGTCGATCGACTCTCTTTCATCCATCCGACTAAAGTACTACAATAACAAATTTGATATACGTATTCCATCACTATGCATGATCAAGATGAGAAGGCGGGCTCAAGTCGATAAAACAATAGCGATCGGTGCATCCGATCGAAATAATTGTTCTCCAAAACCAGTGAAGAGATCAAAAAAGACAGCAAGACCAATAGATAAAGCAACTGCATTGTATATCCTCATCGCATCGAGACTTGCATCTGCCGCTTTCAACATCATTCATGACTGCGACGAGGTGTACAACTACTGGGAACCGCTTCACTACGTGCAATACCAAACTGGTTTTCAAACATGGGAGTACAGCTCCAAATACGCCTTGAGGCCCTGGATATATATTATTCTCCATTTGATAGTAGGGGAGCCATTTAGACTGTTGTTTCCACATAACAAGCTGGCAGCATTTTATGGCATTCGGTCACTTCTTGGCATTGCCTCTGCCCTGTCCGATTGGTGGCTGTTTACAGCAGTTGCAATGCGATTTAGACCCAGAGTCGCTAACACCTTCTTATTGGCACTTACAGTCAGCAGTGGGATTTTCACAGCATCAACAGCATTACTTCCGAGCAGTTTTTCGATGAATGCTTTGACGGTGGCAACAGCTGCGATCCTGAAACGGCGGCCGAGGATCCTCATAGCTGCAGCTTTCATGGGAGTCTTCTGGGGATGGAGCGTGAGTGGTCTTGCATTCCTTCCGTATGCACCCTATGTCATTGCCTCTCTGTCAACATGGCATTGGATGGTGAGCGGAGCCGTCATTCTCATTTCAACGGTTCTCCCCCTGGTCCTGGTAGACAAGTATTTCTATGGCCACTGGACCATCTCATTTCTCAACTTTATCAAATATAATGTCATAGGTGGTGGTGAGTCATCATTGTATGGGGTGGAGGGCACTACCTACTATCTCAGAAATGGCTTTAACAATCTGCAAGTGATTCTTCCCTTTGCGCTGATCGCACCGCCAGTAGTGACCCTGCTGGCAGTGGCTATCAAGCGGAAAAGGATGGATGCACTCCGTTTGCTGTGGTGGTTATCTCCTGCATATGTATGGTTGGGCACCATCAGCCTGTTGCCTCATAAGGAAGAGCGGTTTCTGTACGTTGTATACCCTCTGTTATGCCTGGCTGGAGCTGTTGGAGTTGAAAGCACTGTCGATTTTGTCAGGCACCTGTCATCTGCCCTGTTCAACAACAGAGCTCGTGCAGAGGGCCTCTTGGCTTCTGTGACAAGGAAGGTTGTGTTGTCTCTTATGCTGTCCATGGCACTGTCACGAACACTGGCCCTTATACTCTATTACGGGGCACCTTTTGATGTTTTCAAGCATCTGACACGGATGGGAAACAATGACAAGGCCACCATCTGCATAGGAGCGGAATGGTACAGATTCCCTTCTTCCTACTTTCTTCCTCCAAACTATACTCTGCAGTTTGTGAAAAGTGGGTTCAAGACCCTACCTCGTCCTTTTGATATTGACAAGGGTGGGAGTCGAGCAGCACCCATTGAACTGAACGATAAACATGAAGTAGACCCTTCGAGCTTCTGGCAATCAGCTGTCGATTGCGACTATTTTGTGACACTCAAAGAAGGGGAAGAGTATGTGGATAAAGAGCTCCTGTCAGATGCTGAAGATTGGAATGTCGAGTATAGCACTCAGTTTGTCGTGAATATTCAAAGCCGCTCAGTTTTCAGAGCTTTTTATGTCCCATGGATTGCTTGGAAGCGATGTTTTCTGGGTGAGTATGTCCTGCTGCGCAAAAGGAACTCATCGAGATCCTGAGAAATGGACTGGATATATTCTTGCTTTGAGTTACACGCTCATTTTTCTGTACACAACAACATCTGCAAGAATGCCTACCGCAGCAGCGAGTAAAAATGGCAGATACTGGTGCAGTCGGTGAGCGTTGAACAGCTGGAGAGAGATATCCCATGCCCAACCACCACAAATAGGTCCCACTGCCCTGACCAGACTTGCAATGGTCTGTCCTACCCCATTGACAGCTCCCAGGGCGTCCTTTGGGGCGACGGAATTGACGAGCACCAGACAGGAGACGAATGCATTTGTGCCTGCGACATTCTTAGCTGACAAGGCCAAGATCATCATCAACTGAGGAAAGCTCCCTCCTCTCCAAGATGAGAATGGGATCATGATTGCGACGGGAACCATCTGCCAAAGCCCTAATCTCAATGTTTTCATGATTCCGTATGCGTTTGTCAGATAAGGAAATCCAGTGACCGTCCAAAGCATGAGGGCTGCGCCAGAGAGGGCTAAGCTCGGTGTCAGTTGACGGGGAGTGAAGCCGAGACCCCCTTCCTTCTGAGGAGCAGAAGCAAAGAGGGGCCCCAATTCATCCAGTTGGATGAAGCCATACGCGATCAACCCATACCCTACCAACGCCTGAACTACTAGGGTTTGTTTCCACCAAGGCACTACGAAATTCAGTGCATGTGTACTCTTCGGGGTTTCCCTCGGTACTAATGCAGACGAGGAGAAGGGCTGTTGAGTTCCAGACTGGGAGCCATCATCATCTGCCCCATAGCTGGTGCTGCTCATCTCCATGGATTTGTTCTTTTTGAATGGTGAAAATTTAGGAAGGGACTCTTCTAAACTGAGAACAGTGAGTAGCAATGCAATGACGGATAGTATGGCAGCGACAATACATGGTAAAAAATAGGGGTTATCAAGGAATACAGAGGTTGACGTGCACAGCGTGGATTCTTGGAAGAGTCCTCCCCCGCCGCCTCCTTGGCAGGGGTACACCAAGGCACCAGCAATAACTGGCCCTATGAGGGTTCCCAGGCCCCACACCAGCCCAAAATAACTGAAGGCTTGAGAATGCTGATGCGCAGGCAGAGCCTCGGCAATAATTGCCTTTTCCGCGCCGAATATCCCGTTGAACAAACCACCAAACAGTCTCCAACCGACAGCATGAGCATATGTGCTGGACAAACCAAAGAAGAAGATTGAAATTCCACAAGCTACATTTCCGAGAATCATTATTGGTTTTCTGCCTATGTGATCACTGGCCAGCCCCAGTAGGAATGCAGTAACTAGTTGGCTGGCATTGAATGTGCCACCGAGGAGACCCACCAGCTTGCCGACCGCACTCCTAGGACTGGTCCCAGTGTCTGGGAGTGGAGTGGTGTCTACCTGTAGAAAATCTCTGACCATATAGGCACCTAGTGTCAATGGCAATGTGACTTGTATCCCTTGCGTTATGTGTGTCACAAGCACTGCACGCAATTTCCATGCCAAGACAAGTTGAGAGGGGGGCACCCAGGTGACCTTGAACAGGTCCATCATTTGCCGCCGGCGTCCGGTGGTATCGCGCCCGTGCAACAGCCCCTGGTCTTCTGACATTATATAGGGAGATGATAAGTCTTCGAAACCACGTGCATTCATCATAGTACAGCACTTTTATTGAAATTATTGTTCATCTTTGGGCCAAAGTTCTGGGGAATTTACATAACCAAATTTACTTATTAGAAAAGAATATGGGTACTGAACAGGTATACTACAACTTTAAGCGAGAAAAAACATCGTTCGACATTGGATTTATCGATATAACATCCAAATCTGCGTTTGCATGAGTCCTTCACGGCTGAAAATGATGCTCTTGAAGCTTTGCTTGCCAGCCAAATGCGTTCTTACCCTCCATCGACCGATTTCTGCATGTTGATGAGCCAATAAACTCCACTGGATGTATATTTAAGTTGCCAATCGTCAAACCCACCCGTACAGATTATTCTCAATCAAGATCAGTTAGTGTACCTAGAGACGCCATCTATAAAACTCTGAACTTGCATATTTTTGTGCTTGAACTTCCCTTTACTGCAAGATGAGGTCAATGAATTACACCGCAAGCAGACCCATCTCAGTTTCCTCCCTCTTTGATAATCGTTCCTTCCGGGGTGGGCTCCTGCAAACCCGTGCTTCAGGCAAAGTTGTCACCTCCGCTGGACCCCCTTCCCTTCCTCCTTTGAACACAGAGTACGAGAATATTTGCACGTTCACAGATTATGCAAATTGGCTCATTCCTCCACAAGAAAAAGGCGCTGTGATGCTGGGTCGATACCCCTACGTCGAGCCAGCGAGGTGCCGGTCTCACGAGAAGGGTGAAGAGCAGCTGAGGACTATCCTTGAGGCTGGAGTGACAACATTCGTCAGTCTTCAAGGGGAGCTACCTCCTCAACTGTCGATGAGGGTAGGTGGTGTCGAGGGATTCTTGCCCTATAGACCCACAGCAACGTTGTTAGCGGCTGCACTGTCAGATCCTCCATCGCTGGAGGAAATCAATGCATTGAGAACGCCAGATTTGGACAAATTTCTACCCCCCAGAAGCAAGAAATCCAAACCAGACTACTCCAAGCAAAGGAACAGAATCACTTTGGACTTTCTTCATTTTCCAATAACAGACCTTGGGCTACCAGCGGATCAGCAGACTTTTAGGGACCTGATAGATGATCTGCAACAAAGGATCGTCGACAAGGGTGAGAAGATATATATTCATTGCTGGGGTGGGCGTGGACGTGCTGGAACAACTGGAGCATGTTTATTGGGTAAAATGTACAGTCTCAGTGCTGACGAAGCATTAGACAGGGTGCAGAGAGCTTTTGACACCCGGCGGGATGGGGGCAGGAGATCCCCCGAGACCGCTTCCCAGCAAACGTTTGTCAAGGAGTTTATCGGTAAATGATTGATTGATTGATTGATGTTATTTCTTTGATACTGATCCGGTAATTAAAAAAAGCTAGAAGGCTGTCTGTATATCATGTGATCTGCTCCTCAGCTGCAGCTGCATCGACGGAACTCTCCCTTTCTTTCTCGTCTGGTTCCCGCAGGTGAAGGGAAGACTCCATGCTGCGTTGCACCTCTTCAATAATGAGCTCCTCTTCATCGTCGTCATTGAGTAGTACAGCATCATCATCCAAATCGGAAAGTTCATCCCTGACTGGAGCTTTTGTGACAGCAATCCTGGCGTTTTCATCCCCATGCTGCCCTTCCTCTCCTTCTTTTTCTTCTGCTTCCTCCCCACTAGTGTCTTCTTCTTCCTCCTCCTCCTCCTCATCAGCAAATGCAGTAGTGTACCTTTGATACGTCGCACTTGCAAATATGTTGACAGAGTTGAGCTCTGATGAGTACATATCCCCCTCAGAAACTCCCACGCCATTATTACCCAGCCCCGGCCTACCGCACTGCCACGAATATATATTCGACAGTGCCAGGCGTGGCTCAAGCTGCTTCTCGACAAAGGGCTTCCAACTTGGACACTTTTCCAATATCTCTGCAATGAATGTATTATGAAGGGACGCGTCAACAAGTCTAGATCCCAATTGAGTTATTTGACCGAGATAGCCGGCCCTTAATGGTCGCCGTCGGGAAGCAAACCTGTCCTCTGGGTTTGTCATAGGCGTGACTTGTTCCGGGGCCGAGGCTAACCAATGCGGTAGATGACATTCCTCTAATAGAAATTTGACAAGCACATCTGAGCCATTGGTATCAAATGCTATCAGCAACTGAACACACCCGTTGTGTAGGACATTATTGAAGGGATACTTCAAAAATAACTCCATGCACCGCTGCACTCCATTACTTTCTATGACGGCACGCTCTGCTTGCGCATCACCGGCACGCAACAAGGAGGCCAGTAAATCTACTGCCTTCAATCGGGCCTCTCCTACGGCAGGCTTGATCATGCCATACGTTGTTGGCAGCTCCTTGCAATTAGGATCCTCCAACATTGCTACCAATTTGTCGACAGACTGAGCCACAGACCCAATAGCGATGTGTCTCAACTTTGCCTGTAAATCCAGTGCCTCTGAACTGATGGGGTCTCCCCCACCAAAATCGTGGTGACCACCATGGGGTGGCAGGGGCTCCAGCAGAGCGATGCACAAATTCAGTGCATGCGTGAGGGCCCCTCGGTCATTCGGCTCTAAAGCTCTTGATACGAGGCCATTTAAAAACTCCACACTGGCAAGCTTTGAAGTCAAAGGGGATGAAGGCGATCTGGCTATTGCTGCTAATATTTCAGCTACATTTGCTTGAGCTTCAGGAGTTGAATCATGCCCTAAACCCTCTGTCAATAAGGCCAACAACGATGTCTCCGCCAACCAATCTAAAGCTGCGGTGGGCAGGAAAGACCGTTGGTCATCAGCTCCTGCTAATCTGACTAGTACCTCTGCGATGGATGTGATGTCTACATGTTTGACCATCTTCTCCAGAAGGTACACATTTTTCTGTAGATAGGCCGACACATCTGCTGTCCTCCGCAGGAGCAGTGCCCCCATCACCCTGCTGAAATACCCAGCCAGCATCGCATTGGGAGGGTCATCTCTCTCTACGATAGAAAATAGCATTGCTAGTAAATCATCTTCCTCCAATAGAGTATTAAAAATGCTTTCCACCTCACAGCAAAAAATCTCACAAGCAGTAAAAGGGTATTTGTACATCCGTTTGGGCTCAGCATCCAGGGGAGCTTCTATCGTGAGATATAAAAGCAACGCTTCAACAGTCTCTTTTTTGGACAGAAAAGCTGTCAATCTAGCATTGAGTGATTTGCACTCTTGTATGAGCTCATCCTCATCAAGGAGCTCCTCTAAAGTATGTCCCTCCTTGTCTAGGATGGCTTCGACCGGACTGGCGGTGTTAAGGCCACTTACCTGCAAAGCATAAGCAAGAAAGCATAAGCACGTATTGTACTGAGCAGGAAATCAAGGATTCGATTGCGTGTTTATTCACTTACTCTCCAAAACATAGGCCCACTTGTCCAGTAAGGAAACCTATCGATCACTACACTTTCCTAATCCCTGACGACGCACGAAAGTTATTGCTACTCGAAGAGTCTCTTGGACAATTGCTCCCTCAAAGGAGATGCATATAACCTTTACACTGCAAAAATATTCACGAAAAACGATAGCTGGATTGATGAAAGTCACAGGAACAATGCAGCTGCGTAAAGCATTAAAATGTTAATGTATCCCACAGACCACATTTAAAAACAAAATGGATGGACCAGATTCGAATGCTTTATGCTATTGGGTAGCTACTCTCAAGTACAAGAAAACACTGTCTTCATAGGAAGATTAGGTGCTTCGCCTGAAAATCTTCTACTCTTTGTATTACTCGCATGAATCATTCCGTGCTAATATCATAAAGGCCTCTGGGTCCGGGACTTCTGTGGAACCCTGTCTGACGTCCGATCACATCTCATGCCACACGGTCCTTCAAAAGAGAGCGTCTCTCTCATTCTACAGCGTGGAGAAGGGGTTCAAGTAAGTACACGACAGTGTACATTCGCATTAAAGACATTCTCGACACCATAATATTCCTCTACGCAGCATTGCTCTGGTATTAACGCCCTCCTTGTCGATCCTGCAAATGATGGTGACCGACTTTGGACAGCTTGCAGAGATTCCACAGTAAAGCAGTGGGGTATTTCTGCAGGTGACAAGAAGCACTCATTGCAGGCTAACTTTGAGGGGCATATAGATTGGGTCAATGATGTAGCTCTTATTGGGAAGGATGTCTTACTCACATGCTCAAATGATAAAACCCTCCGGACGTGGAAGGTCGGTTCTGGGGACTACAGCGCACTGGGTCATCACACAGCTACGAAGAGTAGCAGCTCCGTGAGCTGCCTCTCTGGAGGCCATAAAGAGTATATTACATGCCTTGCTGCCAGTAGTACACATCCGCCCCTGGTAGTCTCAGGAGGTCTGTGCGGGGAGCTGTGCATGTGGGACGTTGAGAGGTCGGCACAGCTGAGCTCTACTGCAGTACTATCATCCAGCATTTACTCTATAGCTCTGGCAAAGGGGGAGTCATGTATTGTCGCAGGTGTAGCGGATGGCAGGGTGTTGTTGTTAGACCCTCGAACTGGGGATGCAAAGCAGGTGGGAGAGTTGAAAGGACACGGGGACACCGTCAAAGCACTGCTTGCAGGGAATGGCACTTCTGCTCTCCATCAATTGATATCTGGATCATCAGATCGGACTATCAAAACATGGGATATTGGAATGAGACGATGTTTGCATACGTATGCAGTCCATACAGACAGCGTATGGTGCTTGGCAGTTGACAATACTACTTATAGTGAAAATAATAACAGCGACAGTATACTCAGCGGCGGCAGAGATGGGTGTGTTTACAGAACTCACCTTGGTAAAAGGAGGAGTGAATTGTTAGTACATGATGAAGATGGCATAGCCTGCATGGCAGTAGCGCATGGGGGGTCTCAGCAACTGTGGACGGGGACATCAACTTCCTCAGTGAAACGATGGTCTTTTGAGGCGGGAAATGACAAAAATGATACGCCTTGTAGAGACTTCGCAGTGCCTCATTCATCCAGTGCTCGATTGAAAGTCAATTTCTCTGGGGTTGGGGAGAAGTCAAACATTCCACTGCCCCGTGAGACCCAGCCATCGGCAGTCATTGCAGGTCTGCCACCTCTTAAGGCAGCCGCAGCACTGACGGACAAGAGGCATATTATCACACAAGATTCTTTTGGGGAAGTGGTCCTATGGGATATAACAAAGTGTGCGCAGGTTAAGGTTCTTGGACATGGCAAGATCCAGGACTTCCAGCAGAGTCTCTTTGACCCAACTTATGCATTGGAGCCTTGGTTCTCATTGGATACAAAGTTGGGCAGCCTTGCCATCACCCTCACCCCACCCAAGTGTTTCTCTGCGGAAGTATACGTCCAAGATCTTGGCTATAGAGATCTTCCAGCCGACCTCAAAGTCAATTATGGTGAGAGATTGTTGAAAGCGGTTTTCAAGGAATGGGTCTCCACCACTACCCAAGAGACAGATGATGTGTCTATGGATCTTGAGAATGGCCCCGACAGTTTGAATTCAAATGCAAGCGTGTCTATAGACTCAACAAGCCCTGAGCATCAGCTTTTTTCATTTCAGTGGGACTGTACTCTCCCTCCGATTGTGGTTTTGACACACAAGGGGTGTCCACTACGGATATCTGCTGCAAATGTTGGAGCACTAGAGAAGGGTGCAGTGCCAACCTGGATACGTGATTGTGTATTGCAGGGTGTTTTCCCAGGGTGCAAAGAAGGCAGTAAGGAAATGAAATTGGCCTTTGTACTGCTCCCAGCTGAAGGAAGTGGACTTCCCCGTCTGTCCCAAAGCAAGCTGAATGCTCCCCGGGTTTTGAGAATTGACAAAACGGCAGACTACATCGTTAAGAAGCTTGCAGAACAGGGTGTTGAATTAGGGCAAGAGCCACTGTTCTGGAATGAGACGAGACACGAAGAGTGGGTAGCGATGCATCACCATGAGAAGCCAACACCCAGCACATCATCGGCAGGCGGAAGCATCAATTTTTTGAAATCATTTTATGGTTCGGGGGAATCGCGATCACATGATATCCACCTTACATGTAATGGACTGGTGGTACCCTGGGATTTCAGCCTTGCAGCAGTTCGAAAGTACATTTGGAAGAGACCTGCGAACGAAGATTTGAGGATTGAGTATGGCCTGAGAGATGCAGCGGCACCCCTGAAATTGCCAAATATTAGACCAGCTTGATGTCTGTCCTCTCACTCACTGGCATTAGATAAAAGAAAGTAAATAGACACATTACATCGTATTTTGACCCAATTCTCTGAGCGCCGTGCGCACAATAGTATTCTTTCCTAAGTTCTGTGGACCCATGTCGACTCCATCTGCATGCACCTGGGAAGAGGGGGCACCCAGAACTGTTGCCAAGACAGAATGCAGGGCAGCCAATTGATGAGATACAGCTACTACTTTTTGAGTGGCTGCCCTGGCCGAAATATCGCTCCCTTTGTCACTTTCCAATCTCTGCAAATATTTCTCATCTGCAGCTTGTCTGTTGGAGAGCAGTCTCACAATCCCCTCCCACTGAGCGACAATCTCAGGCATATGAGCGACTGCTGTTGCCCTCTCGCGACTGCTCACCACAAGCTCTGCAGCAAGAGAGACAGCAGCCATGAAGACTGCATGTCTGTCCCTGTGCCTTTGCAGAATAGTACCTATGGCTCCCAGTACCCCTGGAGCGCGGAAGACCCACTGCGCACCAACCTCTGACGAATGGCACACATGCGTCAATACTAGGAGAGTACACCTCAATGCTTCGTAGCCATTCTGCGTGTTTGCACTCTGAGCAGTAGTAAAGACGGATAAGAGCCTGGGTCGTGCTGAGGAATGCATTACCAATGCACAGCAGGCTCGGGAAGCTTCTGTGGCACCCATCAATATTTCCAAGGATGACAGAGCTGCTTCTAGGTGCCGGACACTTTGAACGTGTGCTAATGCAGCTTCGACTCTGGCTGCCATTGAGAGCTCGGGGTGTTCAAGAGCAATTGCAGTTGCTTCCAGGAGTCTGACTCGAATCTGAGTCAGGCATGCTGCGCATGCTCGGCGAGCTAGGAAGCCACGGAAGCGAGACTGTACCTTCACAGCTGCCTGGTGAGCATGATGTCTATGCCTGCGTACAAGGAAGCCCCTGGCCATGGCTTGAAGCTTGAATGCTGCAGCCACACGTGCTGCATACTTCACTCTCCACCTACGCTGTATCAGCATGCTCATTTTTCTCATCTTGACGAAATTCCATCTGGCACTGAAGACGGGATTCCAACAAGCAATGACTTTCCTGGCTTGCCTTTCCTTCTCTTTGTGCACACGTACCGCGGCAAGCTCTGCTCTACCTACGGCAATCAAGGCCCTCTTGGCTGATCGCCTTCTCCAGGCCTGCTGAATACTCAAGGCAGCTGAGGATCTGGCATTGAACTCTTGCATGGTTTCTGCCAGCTGAGACATCCGAGATCTAACCATATGGATGGCTCTCTGTCGTTGCTCCTCCTCATACGCAGCTCTGAGCGCTGCTTCATGGGCTCTCTGCGCACGCATCGCCTCCCTTTCTATGATAAGTGCACGCCGTCTGTCGACGCAACCGTGAAGGATCGGCGCCACGACCATTTGGTCATGTGCCTCCTTCTCCTGAAGTAGTGATTCCCTCCTTGCTTTGCAAGCTTCTAAGAGGGGAATGATGACAGCAGCTTCATGCAGTGCCCGCCTTACGACTCGCCCTCTTTCCATTGATTGGATCACAATCACTGCAGACCTGATGCAGTGATATTCCTCCACACAACGATGGGATCGCCAGAGAGCTTGCAACCTTACCACTGCTGCCTCCAGTCTCCTCTTCTCTACCAGCAATCTCTCCAGTGACCTCTTTATAACATGTGCACGATAGTTCTGCTGAATGATTGCGGCTGAGCGAACCCACATGGCAAGGTGAGCCCGTGCCCCGCCAGGTAACTTTGTTTGCTGCCGTTTCCACCAGCGTTGAATTCTCATGGCTGCCCTCTCTCTAGCACCTGCTTCCAACAGTTTCCGACTCCAACAGGCTACATAGAAATGAAGTATGTGCTCATCTGCCCCTTCAAGAACTTGGTCTGTGGGGGACAGAATAATTGGCACATGTAGCTGTTGGCCGGCTTTTGCAATCAGAAGGTAATTGTCAATTGCAGCCGTGACCTCGGCACTTGCTGACCGTATGCTCTCTTTATGCACAGTTTCAGGCATGTAATGATGAATCAGCAGGCAAAGCGCCTGGCCATCCCCCAAACATTTCCAGCTTCTGACGTCCACTCCGTACTTCTTAGTGACAAGCGAAACCCATGACAATAGAGCTTCAGAATCCTCGGAAAACCCTTGAAGTTCCAGGGATACTTTCTGTGCAGGGGATAATCTATCACATTCTAAACGGAGCGTGGCAATGTCGTAGAGGGACCTCATCTCCGTCGACTCCAGTATCTGCCACAGTAACCCCAGCGTAGCCTCCCTATCTCCGTCTACTACGTCGGTGGGACTCAGAGGTTTCATTGCCCTTGCAGCCCTTCTTATTGAAGCATTGGTCATTCCACATGCAAGGAATGCATCCAAGGCAGCTTGAACATTCTGTATACGGAGGGGTCTCTTGTCAGCGGGACATCTTGGCACTATCTCAATGCCTGTCAGCAAATGAGCAAGTGCGCTAAGCTTCATCCCATCACGTAAGTCCACAGCTAGATTGACAATTGGAGCGGTCTTGGCCTCTGCCTGTGGGCATTGATTATATTTGACTTTTATTCCCAGTCTCCCAAGTACTCTCGGGACATCCCGTTCCCCATCAAGTCTCCCCTCCAAGAAGGATTGAACCGCAGTGGTACTGGACTTAATCGACGCGCTTCTTTGAAATATCAATGGAAGACCTTCCACATGTAACTCTGAAGCTCTGTCTAGTAGTAACACCACTTTCAAAATAGCCTTGACAAAATGTTGATGACATTCAGCAACTTTTGCTGGGACACTGCCGAGCCAATTCAGTTTGGAAAAGAATGCTGACTGCAGCATAGTATCCATTGGTCCATCAACTGCCTTTTGGGTTGTTATTTCCATTGCAAGCTGAAGCCAAAAAGGGTCATACGATCGGAGGACACGTTTTGCAGTGGAGATCTGACCAACATCCTTCAGGGACATATCTCTCAGATTCAATTTGCTCAGTCTATTCCTGTCATCATCCAGCAAGGGAAGTATCTCATTTTGACAGATTGCCTGTAGCAATACAAAGACTTTCATTCTTCGTTTTTCAACAGTTGAAGGATCAGGTTTAGGATACAAGACTGCATTCAGCCAGGCTTGAAATGCAGCTTCTTGTCTGTGCAACCACAACGCTTCTGTACGTTTCATGTTGAAGCCTTTCGCTAGAGTCTTTGCAAAGACGTCCAAGTTTGTCTCCTCTCTTTCTTGATGTGTCTCAATGTCTGTTGGAGAAGTATACGGCGCAAATACCTTGGCAGGGGGAGGTTGATTTTCCGATTCGTTGGAGTCGTATTTTCTTTTGAGGGAACATGGAATCGGGAAAGCATCATCAGCCACACCTTCTGATTTAGTTTTAATTTTCTTGGAAGAATTTTTTGTCTCTTCATTTTCAAGCTCCCTACCTCTTTTTTTATCCCCCTCTATACTGTCTTTGGTGGGTCCCACGCAGTCGACTGGAACCCTCAATGCTCTCCCTGCCAGCTTCCTGAATGCTGAGGGAGCTACTGTTCCTGTCACTACAATACTGACATAATTAGTGCCATTGACAGAGATAATAATTTCTTCGTGTAATTCCCCAGTGATGTCTGAATCTTTCTTGGGTTGGGATACCACCTGTAAAGCGACTCGGCTGTTGGCTGCAACAGTAACTGGAAGCCGCTCCACCGAAAATGGTTCTGGACAACGCTTTATTTTCAATTCCACAGAGTGCTCCTCTTCGTTTATAAAGATGAGAGATTTCTGTTTCTGTACTCCTTGCAACAAGCGGTTGAACTGGATGGATACCACCTGCAATTCGGAAGAGGACTGTTGTTAGAAAATTGAGGCACAGCTTGAAACAAAGTGGTATTACTTGTATATACGAACGACGCATCTCTGTATTAATACGAAAGGGGAGCGACATACCTTTTTCTTAGGTGGCTGGAGGACCGAGTTGCTCGATTCTTCTGTCATTGTTATGACACGAACACTTTCCCCTCAGTAAATTTACATCAAATATAGCTATTGAACTCGAAATTCGCAACGTTGACAAAATGAGTCACTGAGCTAACGTTCATCTTCAAAGAATATTTCGTATGCCCTGCTATGCATGCCCTTCTGACAGAATAATACTATGGTGCTCCTTCATGGATTTGCATGTTCGCTCAAGGACAACAGAAAATCAGAGGCTGCCTGCTGAGAAGCTGCAAACAGCTTCTGATCTGGTGCTACGACCCCCTTTCTTCTCCAGCGCGTTACACATGCTTCTTCTATCCTTCTTGCCAATCCTACAGCTAGAGGCTCTCCAGTTGTAGCAAACGGCGCCGACCGGATTGTTAACATCCCTGCCCTATTACCAAAGACAATGTCAGTCAAATATCTATCTCCTACCATAATTAATTTCTCACTTGGTAATCTAAAGTACTCTTCTACTTCGCTACAACCACCTGCAGGTTTCTTTTCTCTGTGCCTGAGAACTGGAATTCCAAGGGCCCCCTCCAGGCTAGATGCCTCACTTCCAGAGGGATCATACTGCTCCAATCCAGCAGAATTACTGTACAATACTATTGCATCTTTGAAATACTCTCTACATGACACTAAAGCTTTTACAGCTGCAGGGTGCAGCTCTAACTCATATGGGTTTGTCAGAGTGTTGTCCTTGTCAAAAATGACACCTTCAAACCCTGCCTCTTTCAGAACTTTCCAATCTATACAGCTCACATCTTTGACATCTAAATGAGGTATTGCTAGTGACTGGTCAGACAGTGCTATCCTTCCAAAAAGGACTATACCTGCAGAATTGAAACTTTGTCCAGCCTGGCTCCAAAAACTCTTCTTCTCTCTGCTTTGGGCTGGTTGTGCAAGTGCCATGACACTTTTATGCACTTTAGTTCTAACTCTTGTTGCTTTGGGGCTCAAATTGACATGGAAATATTTCTTATAGCTCTGCATGCAAGATTTCAGAGATGCGACCCAATCCTAGTACAACACAATTTGTTGGTATGATTATTGAAGGGAGGGAAGATTAATAACAAACATCAACGGAGGTTGACACAAAATCAATCAAGTTTAAAAATTTCAGGTAGACAAGTGAATGACTTCTTGTACCTCATTACTGAGTGTGGGGATCACCAGGTGTGTGAGATGGATTAGACAGGATCTCCAACCTTGACACATAGACACCCTCGCTGAAGCTGAAGATTCGGGGGCATGGCCTATTCGATCAGATACGGACTGTATGAAGTGCCTCTCTTAAATATATATACATACCTTCTTGTGACCGCGGATACTCTTTTACATGCGGTGGACGGCCAGATGAATCATTTATGTAGCACAAGTGTATTCATTCCCGATTCTTTATTTTTGTGCATACCATTGCCTTCATTCATGGAGTAGCAACTAGTTCAGACTACTGCTCACACGCCAACGCTGCCCACTTACTCAGAATGCCTTTTGAAATGCGAGTTCACATATATGTGATGGGCAAGCCTTGCCATGCCTGATGAATCAGTGAACCATTCCTATTGCCCCTTTCCTGGGGGCCCACAGTGAAAATGTCATAACACCAAAAGCAAACTACTGTATATTCAGTGCTTCATCTTTTCCACCTTATACATTTCAGTTGAGATCCATCTGGGGATTTGAAAGGTAGTTGACGAAATGGGTGGGAACCTGCCCTGCCAACCAGTACTCCTGCCTTGACACCTCATGCTCCGCAGACGACCGGAATTACACGGACCACGTTCCTTCTGTGGCAGCAACATCGCAACATCAAGCACATACTGCAATAAGTGATCGCCGTTAGCCCTGGTATGTTTGTTTGAGATTTTTAAGAAGATTAAAACGCGGTTAACGTCCGTAATGTTAACCAGCGAGAATTGAAGTAATCGAGATATCTATGGGAAGTTGCGCAAGCAAGCCTAAAGCCGTCTCTCTCTCTCCACATCAAAACGTAGGCTATCTTGTGCAAAAGAATTCCTCAGGTTTGAGCTGGCTGACACTGCAGACTCTCTGTAGGTACACAATTCAGAAGAAATCTCTCAAATCCCTCCTCAAACCAGAGTAGAATTATTAGGTGATACTTTAGAACCTCCAAAGGGTGCTTTACCATGGATTCCAGCACCCAAACCCTATAACGACGACGCTCGTCTAAAGTTGTTACATTTGATGGGAATCCTAGACAGTGGACAGGAAGGGCGTTATGATGCCGTTACGAAGCTGATTTGCCACGTTTTCAATGCCCCAATATCGCTTGTGTCATTAGTAGATGAAGATAAGTTGATTTTCTCAGTTTTTGCTCCTATCAATATCAACTTTTTGCTTACCGGCCCCCTGCTTCTCCTTGTGCACAGCGTCAATGGTTTAAGTCTGTTCAAGGCCTTGATGACTGCTTTCAGACTGGAAGAGATGAATCTTTCTGCGCGTGGACTCTAATTCCTGCACATCCAACATTACTCGTAGTAGAAGACGCCACTGAAGATGTGCGCTTCAAAGACAATGCCCTCGTGAGCGGACACCCTTTCATTAAATTTTATGCAGGAACCCCTCTGATCTCATCAGCCAACAGTCATATCTACGGCACTCTCTGCGTTATTGATACTAGGCCACGCCATGACATCCCCACAGAACTCTACAATCTATTAATCCAGTTTGGAGAGCTTGTAGTTAGGGAAATTGAGAAGGAGAAGTTGAGTGCCCTTCAGAGCTGGGTCCGTAGACGTTTGAGCGTTGGCACAGCTTCTAATAGATCATCGTTTTCTGGCGATCGAGATGAATTGCAAAATTCATCAAAGCAACCCAGTGCCGATGGAAAATCAAAACTAGGTGGGTTGATCAGGGCAGCAGACTGTTTCTTAGAGGGCGTGATGTTAGTAGACATCCTGACTCCTCGTTGGACCATTTTGTATAAGAATGATACAGTTTTGAAATTGTTGCAAGATAATCCAGGGCTAAACACAGGGTTCTGGGATATATTCAGTGGTCCAGAAAAAGAGGCCTTGTCTCCTCTGGATTTCCGGGAGGATATCGATTCTGTCGAGCCATTCAGTCTCTTGGCACGAGCGACATCCAGTTTTGGAGATAAGACGGTTTACACAATCGATTTAAGGCCTGCTGCAATGACAGAGCAGTTGCACCCAACCCAACCCATAGTTGGAATTCCATCAGATGTGACTCCTTGTGCCAAGGCCCCTCTGTATTATTTTGCCATCGTGAGGGCAGGTATGCCTAAAACACGAGGCACGAGCACCGATGGCACGGCAGCTATTCAAGAGATAGAAAAGCATGACGGATATGGCTCTTTTTCAACTGGATCGACGATGCTCCCTCAAGGCATGATATTTAAGAAATCTGCCCCGTCTGCATTCACAGATGTTCGGTTGGGCCCACTGATAGGAAGAGGTGCTTATGGCCGAGTGTATCGCGGCACCTGGCATGGCAATGCCGTGGCAGTGAAGGTGATTGAGATGGATGATGATCCCACCAAACCCAATAGTTCAGGGGTGAAGAATCCTGTTTTTGAAGCTGTACTATCGAGCAATTTGAGCCACCCAAATATCGCTCATACATATCAGTATGCTGTTCGACCCCTGGGCTTGGTGGGAGATTTGAACTGTTTTGGTTCCTTGGAGTTTCGATCTACCAAGCCTTCCCCAGGTGGGGATGAGAGTAGGGACACCTCTGATTCCATCATCTTGCGCAGCAATTCTGAGATTCCCATTGAAAGGCAGACTCTGACCGAAGTCTGGCTTATATCTGAGTACTGCAATAAGGGGCCGCTGCTGACAGCCATAGAGCGGGGTGCATTCCTGACCAGGCCATGCTCAGCATACGGTCAACCCAACCTCATTGCTGTTTTACAAACATTGCAAGAAATTGCAGCTGCGATGTCATATCTCCACTCCCAGAATATTTTGCATGGAGACTTGACAGGTGGCAATGTGCTGCTGACGTCGTGCGACAAGGATGCCCGTTGCTTCACCGCAAAAGTGGTCGATTTTGGACTGAGCAGAGTTCTTTCGACGGAATGCCACAGGACTAGGACGATGGGGTGTGCCGAGTATATGCCACCAGAATTGATTAAGGAAGGCATCCTCACCAAAATGGCTGATGTGTATGCGTTTGGGGTAATTACATGGGAGATGTATTTAGGAAGGAGGGCATGGGAGGGATTGAAGCCTTCCGAAGTGCTGCAGAAGGTTGCAAAGAGAGAGGAGAGGTTGGAGTTTCCTCAGCAGACGCCACATAGACTTAAGATCTTGGGAGAAAAATGCATGGAGTTTGACTTTACTAAGAGACCAACATTCTCCAGCATATTGAATGAGGTCAACTCCATCCTAGAAGATACTATGGGAATTCTGCAGCAATTCTTGGCTGCAAGCACTGGGGGTGGATGATGCACCAAGTATTTAATCCTATGTTATGCTATGCCGATTGAAGAATGTGAGAAG
>JAAMXV010000560.1:0-42813 GCA_019693495.1 Axilococcus clingmanii
CTCCCTTCTTCGTGCAGATTATGAAGAGTGACGAGGACGTCAGAATGATAAGTGCAGAAGCTCCCGTCATCTTTGCAAAGGCATGCGAATTATTCATACAAGAGATAACAATGAGAGGTCTGCACTTTGCCGAAGAAAATAAGCGGAAAACATTGATTAGGGAAGACATAGCGGGTGCAGTGCACAATCATGAATTATTTGATTTTTTGACTGATTCTGTTCCTGAGGATCCAAGAGATGAAAGAGCTAAGAAAGTTGCAGAGGTAGAGTGGAGTGCAGCAAAAGCAGAGGTATTTGAAGTACATGACATGCAGGGTGCAATACCACCGCTGCTGTTGCCAGCTGACCAATCGGTGCCCACAATGCTACCCATGTATTTGCAGTTTCCTCCTCCTCCGCCGCAAGGATAAGTAATTAATTAATAAAATTTTACAGAATGTCTGATATACAGTCTAAGAATCCAGCCTGAAACTTCTCATCAGAGAAAGTAGCAGCTCTCTGTCGAGCAGCTTGCGCCATCGCCAACCGTCTGGATTGCTCCATCCCCACGACTCCTATGATGGCATCCGTATACTCATCATCAGTGCTGCACAGAAACCCTACTGTTCCATTGTAATTATTATTAATAGTATCCTCCTCCTCTTCCTTCTTCTTCTTCTCCTCCCCTGATCTAATAATATTAATAATATCTTCTTTGGGTCCTCCAGAATTATGGGCGATGGGTATCATGCCAGCTGCCATGAACTCCACGACACTGATGCCAAAATGTTCATCCACCATTGTGTGAAGACCTGCTACTGCCTCTGCTAACAAAGCTTTCAGTTCTGCTCTGGATACATTCAAAAGAAATTCTACATGCTTGGAGACATCCAAATCTTCTGCTAAAGACTGTAGGGCAGCAACCCTAGCTTCATCAGCAGCTCCTCTACAGCTCCCAGCCATGATCAGTTTCGTGGATAATAGTGCCTCGGCCAACCCATCATCCAGCATCCTCAATGCCTTCGTCCTAGCCGCAGCAAAAGCACGCAGCTGACGCGCATGATCCTTTTCAGGTCTGAATTGAGCCACAGACAGGATAAATACTTTCTTTAATCGTCGATCAAGAGGCAGCTCTTGCAGCTCATGGGTATCACACGGAGGATAAACAAGGGCCGGTGCTCTTCTTCTCAACCACCATGCAGCTTTCATTCGTTCGCGGGTCCAACTGCTGTTGACCATTACTACATTCGCAGCCGATCCACAGACTGCATAGACACAGGCCAGGATATGATAATATGCAAGTTTAGCACACTTGAAAACTATGAATGGTGGGTCGTGTAGACCATCTACATATACTGAGTCTAATAATATATTATTAGTAGTATGTAATCTATTCAGCATGTCTCTACTTATGGTGGGATAGTGGACGTATGCTGCCACTTGGGCGCCTGCAAAGCGTGCTATTGGGTATGGGAATGCCCATCCAGTCGTGTCTATGTATATTTGCGGTACAATTACTCGTAAGCCTTGCATAGCTACTGTGATAGATGCCGCAGCTTGTCTAAGTATTGTTAATCTGGAGTACCAGTTGGGCAAGAGAGCATTCCTTGAAGGAAGCGGAACAATTTGAAATGTTGGCCTGATGTTCAGTGCAAATTGGTCCAGAACTTTTTGGCACAGCTGCTCTGGTTCTACGTCCTGACTTCCACAATATATAATTATTTTCAAAGTGGGATAAACACGTTGCAAGGCAGCAACTGCTACCCATAGGACCCGTTCACCCCCACCTCCGGCATCCGCAAAGGGATGGAAGAAACCAATTGTGCCCTGTTGCCACAGTAGATGGGATGTCACTCTTAGGATTGGTACACACATAATTCTTTGATGAACTTACTTTGATGGGTCTTGAGAGGGCCACTCTTGCCCAGGTGAATGTAGTTGCAAGCAGTAAAAGTGATGTGACCCCTATGAAGACTGCCGACAGCCTGGCCAGCAACAGTGCTTCCTCCTGGACACGATTGGCATCAATTGAGCAATAGAGCGACAAATTTAGCACAGTCATGATAGTTTTAGGCTTACCACGCCACCAAAGATAGAAAACCCGAAGAGAATTATGAACAAGCACGTCCACATTTAAATCGAGCCCGTCACGCGCATCCCTTTGATACTCAAAGCATATTAATGCTAATCTTGATGTTTATAAATCATTAATCATATCAATTCATTGAATGATCGGCATCAGGGAAGTTCTTCCGCGGTTCATAATTTTTCTTCTGCATCCACAGCACAGAGGAGGACTACAATAGTCTGATTTCATGCTGGAATATTACAGAGCACAATCAATCAATCAATGGGACATTTGTATTCAACGCTCTTCAAAGGAAAAAAAATTCTAACTTTGTATAAAAGTCACTTGCATATGGATTGATAGACGAGGGTTTGCAGTAGTAACCTTTATTTAATTGGGAAGTCAAACAATGCAGGCCTACTCAAGCGACCGGTATTGAGAGGACATGATACAGATCTCGTGTCGCAATTTCAAAGGACCCATCTTCATTCATAGTAAGAGCAGATGCAGGCAGCACAGCGGGGCACAGCCCCTTGAATCCAGAGAATGAACTGCCACTGTGGACAGTCAGCGTGGCCAGAATCTCCTCTGCCTGTCGACCCGCATCGCAGAATATCTTTATCGAGTGGTTGTGGAATCTCAACTGAAGTTGAGAATTCAACAATTCCTTTGCTTCTGTCAGCCAAGTCAACAGACTGCAGACCCCTACTTCTGCGCCACAGTTGCGCACATCAATTATGTTGCCCAGAGTGGTTCCGTCTGCAGAGGCCCCTTGAGACATGTCAGGCAGGGAGAATGTCTTCAACGCTCCAGATGCATGTGCTTCAGCGCACAGCTGTACAGCTAAATGAGGCTGTCCTGCATGCACCATCAATTCAATAATGGCCGAATATGCAGCAGCATTGGGTTGCAAGCCAGCCATTTTCATGTTGTTCAGGGCATCGAGCGCCCCCTTAGTATCGCCTTGATTCCTCATGTGTTCCAACAGAGCAGTGGCTTCAGCAAGAGTTACTGGACCAACTGACTGAGAACGGCAAGGTGGGGAAGGTTGCGAGAGTGGAGCTCCATTCCCTTCATATGCTGATTGCAGCGATGATGATGACGATGGTGATGTGCCGACTGCATCGGATCCGATGGCAAGCACAGAGGCCGCAACAGCTGGACTCACCTCCACCCCAGCATTTTGCATGGTTGTCAGCCCGCTCAGTACCGCAGCAAAGTCATTAACCTGCAAGGCAGCACTGATCACAAAGTTGTACATAGCAGCAGCTGACACATTGCCTGATGTCCTTGCAGCCTCGCACAGTCTGTATGCAGCCTCCCAGGCGTGCAGATTGGTGCATGTCGAAAGAAGAGATGAGAGCAATTTTGGATCTAATTGGGCACCCTGGGAGACCAGCGATTGTGCGAGGAAAATCGCTTTATCAACTTGTCCCAATTGCATAGCTGAATCCAAAACCACAATAGCCGTGGCAGCGTCAGCAACGTGGCCCTGACTGGCCATAACTTCATGTACAGCAAGTACCTGCTGATGATGCAATGTCAATGCCAAAATCCTTATCAAAGTCTTGTACGTCATACTATCAGGAGATGTGCCTGACATTGATTGCATAGAATGATAGATCTGTAAGGCTTTGGAAGCAAGCAAAGCGTGCTTACTAGGATCAGTTCTAGGCACTCCAGTGACTAATGCAGCCAGGCACGCATTGAAAGTCCCAATATTAGGGTTTACACCATCATGCTGAGAAGCAACGACAGCATTCAACGCATGAATGGCCTCCTCCCAATTGCCCATATTTGCATGTGCTGCCAACAGAGTGTTGAAGGTCAAAATCGAGGGCGATATGCCTGCTCTCAACATTGATTGGAAGACATCGACGACCGCGCTCCACTCCCCCGCCTTCATATGCCCAGACATGATGGTGTTGAAGATGGCTGCCGTGGGTCGTACTGGGGATCCAGGTTGCTGTAGAGACTTGAATTGGACCAAAGCATCGTCCCACCTTCCAACTTTCACCAACGCCGCAACAAATGGATTGGAGCACGCGGCCCTGATGTCCGGTGGGGATGTGTTCAACCAATCGCCTACTTCACTCAACATTTCTGCAGTACCATAGTCAGATACAGCCGAGATCAAAGTGTTGTATGTCGTCACGTTCGGCATAACGCCCCTGAGGCGCATCTCTCGGTACGCCTCCAAAGCCCTGTTGATCTGGAAAGCTGCTGCGCATGCCTTGATGACTGTATTGTACGACACTGCATCGGGGCACAGACTTGGCCCACCACCCCACATCGCTTCCAAAAGATGAAGTGCACGCTGCCATTGAGCGGGCTTTGCTCTGGCGTATGCGGCAAGCAATGCGTTGCAGCACACCCTATTTGGTGTCACCCGTGCAGCATGAGAGAAGTTGAACATCGTTGCAAGGCCACCAGATGTCTGGGGAGTGGAATGTACCTGCTGAAGGTCAGGGAAACAAGACATTGCACGCCTCAAATGCTTGGCAGTCTCATTTTGTTGACTCATAGACCTTGCAGGTCCCAGGGTCTCTCGTCTGCCAACCCCACCAGGAGTTATCACAGTGGTGACGTTCTTAGGAGGAGGTTTATCAAATAACACGCCATTATTCTGACCTGGGGATGAGCTCTTCTCTCCCAACGACATTGTTCTTTCAAAGGAAGAAGATAAATCAATGCTCACACCATGCTGATTTTTCCTTATCGATTGTGGGGAAGACGGTGAAGAAAGGAGGATGCCGAGAGAGGCCAACACTTCTTCGTGCCCAGTTTCTTCAACCCTGGGCAGAGAAGGTGGGGTTCCTTTTCCTTCGGGGGTGACACAAACACCCTCAGGACCATTGAGAACAGATACTGGAGAAGTCTGTGTGCGCAAGAGCCCATCACTGCTGTTGTTATTGCTGGATGGAAACATACCAGGTCCGAACAACGTAAAGCCCTCGTCCTGCTGAACCGTACACATTTGGAGAAACAACCGTTCAGCCAACTGCCACTGGCCACCTCTCTCCAAAGCATTTATGAGCGAACAACATGTGACAACGTCAGCTTGTATCCTTGAAGCTTGCATGTGATCGAAGACCTGAAGGGCAGCATGCCACTGCTTTCCCTTTGAGAGGGCGGAGATGGTAGCCGAGTATGTAATGGCATCACGTTTCAAGCCCATACGCTCCATATGTTCAAAAATTTCAATGGCCTTCTGCCATCTACCTCCTTTGTCACATGCACTTATGGCGCTGTTGGTAAGAGCAGTGTCTGGGGTCACTCCAAGCTCTTCCACAGTCTCAAAAAGCTCTAAAGCTTTCCGCCATGCACCTTCTTTGCTCAGCTTTGACACCATTTTAGTCAATCCAGGCAACCTAGGTTTAAAGGCAGCAGCAAGCAAGATACTGCGAACTTCTCCTGTGCCTTCACGAGCCTCAAGAAGGGCAGCAGTGAGCTGCTTCATGTCCACAGCTGAGGAAGCCCTGCAGCACGGAAACACAGGCGATTTAGTGGATAGGAGGGTGTCTTAGGGCTCCATATAGCACGGGAGTGATGCGGCCACAGAGCAAACCTGTACTTTAAAGCTATTCTTACCTGCTTAGATTTCTATTCAAGCCTGAGCCACCACCTATAGAATTTTGCCAATAATCGCTCGAGGTCGAGGTTTGGGAACGGCTGCCCCATGATACTGCATCCAATGCCATACTGAGCTAGAGAGGAGTTAAAAATGTCGACTAGCTAGTAGAAGCAATTCACGGTGCCAAGGAGAGGAATAGCAGACAAGGGGGGCTTTGTCACTGGGTGATAAGGGGTCACCTTAAAGAGAGAAACTGCCTTCCATAGTGCTAAGTTATAACCTCTTTTCAAAATTATCACGGTTACAAATATGATGAAGTTTACAGGAGGGCAGCAAGCACCGGTTTTGCTTACAACCTGGGCAGCTGCAATCTCTTCTGGGACGGATCAAGGGGACAAGACTTGTTGCCTCTTAAATCTGCGAATTTATAGGATCACGATTAAAAGCTTGTCTCTATCAACTTTTCTATCAATTTATAAGATCTGTTCGAGTGGTGAGCAAAATGTTTTGCTTCACATGTGTGCTTTCCGACACTCAAGCGCATGTGACTTCCGAGGACGAGACGAGAAGAGGGGAAGGATAAGTGAAGCTCTGTTTTACTCAGACTTCGGTCTGTGTAAGGATTTAAAATTGTTTTGATGAGCAGGCTCTTCGCAACGGAATTCTTTGCATTCGCGCTGTTTTTACCTTCCTCCTTGATTCCACCACAGCCTTCAGAAGGCCTCGAGGGGACATGATTTGTCTCTGCCCACCTCCTCTTTTCGCTGTCATTATGGCATAAGCAGCTGCCTACTATCCTTTCTATGTTACATGCTGTACAGACTGTACCTCATTTGTCACGCAGCAATAATTGCCATCTTCTGTATATGTTATATACTAAAGACTGTTTCAAGGACAAGGGGGAGCATAGTTTCATCTTCCCTCCCCAGGGCGCCAAGAGTCTCCTTTAAGAGTTTAGAGTTCCTTCTAGAGGAACCTCTTGTGGTGGTGCCATCTTAAGAAAAGATGTCGAGAAGTGGAGAGGGAGAATGAATTCTTGTATATCTGAAATTCATTGACAAGTGCGCGTGACTGTGTAGTTTACAATTACGTGAGAAAAACACTCACACACCCACAGAGAGCAAGCAAGAACCTTCTTATAATTCTCCCAACTTTCTAATACCATCCTTATCTATGACCTTGACTAAATACGTTGGAGGGGCTACGACTAACCTCTTTCTCACCTCTTCGACTGCCTTTTTCATAAGTTCGAACGCATCAGCCTCAGACAAATCTGGACGCCACAACCTGTCCAACATTGAAAGCGTAAAATAAGAACCGTAGCCTGTTCCACAGACATTCATTTTGTGCATAGTGGCCAAATAATCACACCAGTAAAGGGATGGCCCAACGCCTTCATCAAATCCAGCAACCAATAGATTTGTGTGATACGGCGACTTACGGAGGGCAGTAGCTAGTTCACCTCTTGTAAAATGGGCAACAGCTTTAGTGCTCAGCTTACGATCATTTCGAAGAGCATACAATCTGACATTGGCAATGATGTACTCGCTAAAATTTACTCTATCCCCAGCCTCGCCTGAGAGGGCGAAGACTTTGTGCGAGTCTACAGGGACCAATTTATCTTCATCATGCTTCATTGTGACGATACTCTGAACCGCTGTGCTATCACTGCATATCATTACAAAGTCCTTCCCCTTTATACCTGAAAAACAGAGTGATCAGTAAGAATCGTTCTTCGTGATCACGCCACCAGTTGCCACTTACCCATAAGAAAGTCCATTTTTCTATTTGACAATATTAAGCCTTATTGTAAACTTGGAACCGACTAAGATCAAAGGCCCCAACTGTGACAAGCGAATGATGCTGATCAAGACTGAAGAATAGGTGGCCAGGCTACTATTTTTTCAAATTCCACGTTTTAAGTTCTTGACTATGGCTCAGGCAGTAACCCTCGCGTCGCAATTCATACATGCCAGCACCCATCATTGTACGGGCGCAAAAAGCGAGTTTTCTTTTCTGGATGTTTTGGTTTTGCAGATTTCTTGTACACACGCAATCGACAGCACCTTTTTAAATATTTGGCTCGTGTGCATACTCGAGCCATATCGCTGAGCTCCAAGGGGCTGGCGGGTCGTTGGGAACAAGGTTGTCGCATTGGTACTCGTAGGGATGGAGAAAACGAGGACACCTTTCCTTATGCCAGATGGGCGACCCTTATCATTGGCATTGCTAGAAGGACCCTTACTTAGAAATCAAGAAAGGCGCCCGAGAAAGGGGCGCCGGTCGGGGCACAAGAACAAGTGGTCGTCCAGTTGCAGTAGTATGAAGGCCACTGTTAGCACACAGAGGCCTTTGACAGCAGCTGAAACCGCCGAACTGGATGCATTATCAAAAGTAGGCCAGCGGCGGCAACGTAGGTGGCTTAACGATAGACTTTTGCGGGATATGGTTGGAGCTCTTACCGTCGAAGACATTGAAGGTCTGTTCAAACCTGTTCCATTTGGGGATCCTCGTCCCCCATCTCTTTGGACGCAAGTTTCTAGTCCAGACGTTGCATCACTTTGGGATTTATTCAGAAGCATAGATATGGAAAAGGAAAGCAGAATACTAGCTAAATGGAAGGCTCATGTTGAAGGACTCGAGGATCACATTCTTCAGAACAAGAAGGAGGACGAACCGTCACTGGCTGCTCTAGAGGCTTGGTCCAATGTCCACATCAATGGACGTAGAGCATTGAAGAACGGATCAAAATCTTACATAGAAGCAACAGAGGAGGCTCTCTATGCGTTCCTTATGAGCCAAGACTTAGAATGTGTTGTGAGGGGAACTGAAAATGGATTCCAAAGGCTCATTGTGCATTCATTAGCTCAATATCATGGCGTTAACTCCTATAGTAAACAAGAATGTGATGGTTCTAAGCATGTTGTACTGAAGAAGAAAGGAGGCGAGGCGATGGGTGACTGTGCGCGCATACCGTGTGGCGTTCTATTGGGTGTGTTAGCAGACCATAACAGTTTGAGTCGGCAGACTCTGAGGCAGGAAATGCATCAGCATAATGTAGCTCCCTTTCTTATTAGGGCTACTGGATGATGATGTTGGGACTGTGTGTAAATGCTAGAGCATTTGGATGTGCGTCAAAGTAGGAAATCTTGGTGCGATTCGGTGTAGCTATCTTGTATCATTGTTCTTTCAATTTGTATGATTGAAACTATCCAACCTGATATATATGAATGTCTTAGAAAATGTTTTCCGGTCTCTCTACTCTACGGAAGCAAGAAGAAGCAGGGAAGCCAAAGCAAGTGTCCGATCAACAAAAACACTTGCAGTCCTATCTGGCCGCACAATATGGCGCAACGAATACTGAAGGAAGAAAGTTAGAGAAGAGGAAAAAAAGGAAGAAAGAAGGTACAACTGATCGTATTGACGCCATAAAAATATTAGACGAAGATGAAACCGGATTTTCTCCGGACTGTCACAAACTCAAGCCCTTGCGAAATGATACCCATGAAACTGAAGACGAAGACGACGAAGAAGGAGAAGGTACGCTTGCGTCACGAAATCTGCATTTTTTTTGTGTTATCTCACTGTTACTACTCCCGTCGCAGGCGGCCCACTGGTTGCCAATTTAGAAGAGGCAAAACGGTTGAAAGAAATAGTTAACAAAGAAAGGAATGGTAGTGGATGGGAAGTCATTGTTGACCTAACAGAGAGAAACGCAGAGGAACCTTCCCCTGCCAGGAGACAACACCGGCATGAGAGTCCTGACGATGCCTCACCTCCCAGGAGACAACAGAGGCGTGAGAGTTCTGACGATGCCTCACCTCCCAGGAGACAACAGCGGCGTGAGAGTTCTGACGATGCCTCACCTCCCAGGAGACGACAGCGGCGTGAGAGTTCTGACGATGCCTCACCTCCCAGGAGACGACAGCGGCGTGAGAGTCCTGACGATGCCTCACCTCCCAGGAGACCAAAGGAGGCAATTGGAGACCAGAAATTTATGTCGGATGGCACGATTGCTGGTATGGTAGCTGGAACTGAATTAGCAGAGGAAATGGCACGAAAAAGAGAGAGGGAAGCTGCCAGATTTGCTGCATTAAATGCTGAAGTTACAGGGCATGGAGCAGCTACTGTCTACCGCAACAAGATTACAGGGAAGACTATGAGTAGGAATGAGTATGAAGCTCAAAATATTTCTGAGAGGCAAAAGAAGGCGGCCATGTATGAGGATCAAAGCAGCCTTCCATGGGGCGGTGGACTGAAGCAGAGGGACCTGGCAATGACAGCTCAGAAGAGGATGTCATCTGAGTCTGGCAGAGGCTATGATGTGGTTGCTGGCATGGCTGAATCTGACAGGGTAGCAAAAGAAGCTCTGCGTTGGGGTGACCCTATGGCGCATCTGGTGAAGAAAAAGCACGTGCCTACAGAAGTCGTTGATCCTCTCCTTGCCAGGGCGAGTGATCTGAAGCGAGCAGGTTTCAAGATACCACTGCAAATACCTCCACACTCATGGCTTAAAAGAGGAGTGGGCCCACCGCTGAATCGATATAACATAAAGCCAGGAAGGCATTGGGATGGTGTTGATAGGTCCAATGGCTTTGAAAAAGACCTTTTCAAACGGCAGAATGAATTGAGGGCTCGAGAAGCCGCTGCTCACATGATGGCTCAGGAAGATATGTAGGGGCAGAGTACGACTCTTCTCTGCTGTGTATAAGCTTATATTTATGAAAAACGTACATATGTAACACATTGTATCAGTAGCACATTACTTGGATCAATAAACCGAAATAGCATCTCTTGATCAGGAAACTTCATAATTGAGGGACCGTCTCTGACGGCGGGTGTTTGCTTCCACATTACATGTGATGGGTAAAAAGCAGCAAAAGCAGAAGAAGCGGAGAGAAGAGCGTGTATTAGAACCAAAGCCTACCGTTTCTGATGCTGCGGCGGTTGAGGAAGTCGAAACGCTCACATTAATTTTCGGCGACGACATTATCCGTCCTGATCCTGCAGCAAGCATTTTCTCCATTAAAATAGTCCCTCATCCAGGACAAGCAGAGGAGAATCATGTGTCTGTCATGCTCAACATAAACTTGGTGCCTGGATACCCCTCAAAACCTCTCAACTTGAAACTCACAGCTCCAGAAAATCTGTCGCCTCAAGTTGTCAACGGTATTGCCAGGCGGCTCCATCAAGAGGCTGACAAGTACGCGAAGGAAGGCGAAGTCTGTTGTTTCCAATTGGTTCAAACTTGTCAGGAACTTCTTCAAAATCTAAATAGCGCTTCTAAAGGAGTGCTACCAGGAGGAGGAAGAACAGAATCACTATGGCATGAGATGACACATAGAGCAGAGGATGATGTTGCAGTGGAGCTTCCACATGAGTCATTTCATATGCCTTTAGATTGGACGCAAGGGGGTTTATTCGGTTCTTATGATGGGGTCATTGGATACAGTGCTCAAGAAGCTGATGGGGTAGTTCATGGACCCTTGGTTCGGTCTTCCCCACCGAAGCCACCCACTACGGTCGCACACACTCAACTGCAAAGTATAACTGAAAAGAAGGCGTCTCTGCGGCCTCACACATCCATGTTTGACTCGATGAAAAGTGCCGCTCAGAAAATATCGACTATGAGTCGCTCCCTAGTGCCAGCATCGCTTCGCTCGTTTCTGGTAGACGTTGGGGGTGCTTCCTCTGACCAAGCATCAGAGCCAAGTTTCTCTAAGACTACTTCATCCAGAGAAGATACTATTGTAGAGGATCAAGAAGTCATTCGACGTGATCTTTTGATCGGTCACTTGCTAAGCTTGTCAGCTGCTCATGGTAATGTGCCGTCGCATGCGCTGCCTGCTTTGGTGTCTTCCTTGGAGAAAAAGGCAGTCATACCGAAATGGTTGGCTTGGACCTTGATACAACGTCCAGATTTATTTGATAGGGCATTCACAAAAATATTTGCTGAGGAGATAGATGGAGAAAGCACCAGTGGTGAGACGTCCGTTGCTGACCCTTCCACTTCATGGGCGCTCAACAGATTCTGGCAGAGAAAGCAGGTTGGAGCGCTTGCAGTGCCACTCCCGCCATCAGCCAGGCAACCGTACGCTGCCAGTAGATATGAAACAGATTTTGCAGAACTACGAAAATTAGGGAAGGGAGGATTTGGGGTGGTGGTCGCCGCTATCAACAGGATTGATGGGAAACAGTATGCTGTCAAGAAAATACAATTGAGTGCCACCACTCCTTCCGCATACGCTCGTATCATGAGAGAAGTGACTACCTTGAGCAGATTACAGCATCCAAATGTCGTGAGATATTTCCAAGCTTGGGTAGAAAGTCTCCCTACCCAAGCTAGGATAAAAGGAGGGACTCCTAGTGATGATGGGGATGATGGTTTCACGGTGGAAACATCATCGTCGTCAGCAGCCAATTGTGGAGAGGATTCCCTAGACCATCAAAATTTGTTGAGGCCCTCAGAGGCATCTGAAGAAGAAAAAGTCGTCTCAGATGACAGTTCAGGCGACAATAGCGCATTCACTTTTGAAAAAAGTGCGAATGCTGGTACGAGACAACAGTCGGAGACCAAAACTCATAGAGGAGCCAGACACAATCTGGTGACAACAACCCACCAGACATTATTTATTTCAATGGAGTATTGTCCAAGAACGCTGAGAGATTTGGTTTGCCCTCCTCCTGGAGGAGAGGAATTGGACCCTCAGCTTCATGAGTCAGATAAGTGGAGAATCTTACGTCAGATACTGTTGGGGCTGGCTCACATCCACAGTCAAGGCATATTGCATAGAGACCTGAAGCCAGACAATATCTTTGTGGGCACGTCTGGTGATGTTAAATTGGGTGATTTTGGGTTGGCTCGATTCACAGGCGCCAGTAACCTGCCGGAGGAATTGGATGAGTTACGGCGTGAAGAGCGGGAAGCAGAACTTGCACAGCACCTCGCTGCTGAGATATCTGAAAACACCGGAGTCATAGGGACATCATACTATATCAGCCCTGAAATAGTTCAGGGATGGGCGAGCTATGATGACCGTGTTGACATATTCTCTTTGGGAGTGGTAACCTTTGAATTATGGCACTCCTTTGCTACTGCTATGGAGAGGGCTGTTCTTCTTTCTGATTTGAGAGAGAATGGGCGCATGCCTGTTGAATTTGAGGCAAAGCACCCAGCAGTTGCTCAACTCGTCCGCTGGCTCATGGCACCCAGTCCTGCTGAGCGTCCTCATGCCGTAGAAGTACTAAGATCAGAACTTCTTCCGCCGACGGTCGGTGATGAACAATTGCAAGACCTTTTACGAAGCCTTCCAGATAATCATGCTGCACTGGATAGGGTTGTTGATGCCCTATTCTCTTTGCCAAGCAATCAGAGGCTGTCATTGACAGAGTGCTCTGGAGCACCTGCTGCCATAGATGTCGAGTCCAGGGATAAGGTCGCGGCTGCTATGGAGGATGCCTTTGGCAAGAGGGGGGCAGTTCAGACTGTGAGTTTAGATGTAGGAGTTGCAAGTGGGGAGGAACCTAAAGGTTCAACAAGTGTTTTGACAACATCTGCCAATAAACTTGTCTTGCGGGCTGACCTGAGAGTGCCATTCGCACTGTGGGTGATGCAGCGCATCGCATCGGGGGGACCGGCCTCTGCTCAGCTCCTAGATGGCCTGCGAAGGTATGAGATTGCACCTGTACAGAGGAATATTCCAGGACAACCAGTCCCAAGGTCATTTTTGGTGGCAGATTTTGATATTATAACACCAACATCAAGCAGGAGTGGTGTCCCTGAGGCTGAGATAATCGGTGCTGTCTCAGATGCTCTGACTACCTTGGAAAGCGACACTGGTGCACCGTTTGAAATACGGATTGGTCATAGGGAACTTTTTGAGCTGGTGTTCCAATTCATGGGCATCTCCAAAGACCTAAGGCCTAGTGTAGTCCAGTTGTTGAGTGCAGCAGCATCAATTTCTCCACTAGACAGAGAGGCGCGGAACCGAAAGTTTCCATCGATCCGAATTGGGCTGGAAGGTGTGCGGGTGAGCGAAGATTCTATTAAGAAATGCAAGGACATACTGTTGGGGACTGCAGGAAACCCAGAAGATTCCATCTTTAGGTTGAGGAAGATGCTGAGTGGCGGTGGAGCTGCGCATTCGTCGAAAGCTTCTCGACTGGAACAGTGCCTGACCGAGATGAGCTATGTGATAAGCTTACTGAAAGCGTGGGGAGTGCCAGCTCATAGAATAGTACTAGATCCTCTGCTGCACCCACCATCTGATTACTTTTCAGGGTTGCTGTGTCAGTTCTATTTGATAGAAAGCACTGGACACAGTTCTGTGGTGGCGGTGGGTGGCAGGTATGACGCCTTGTTGAAGATGGCCTGGTTGAGGGTGAGAGCAAACAATGCTCTGCACAGCAATCCCAACATTTTACCGCCATCTCTTGGCGGTGTTGGTTGTACAGTAAATGTTGAAAGACTGTCTCAAATTATACACCAAAGGAATGGGGCTAAAAGCGCCTTGCCAGGACTGACAAAGCTATCGGGGGCTTCTGTGTTGGTGTGTTCACGGGGTGGTGGTGGTATGCTCCAAGAACGACTTTCAGTGTTGCGGCAGCTTTGGGATGCTGGAATTTCTTCTGAGACACTTCATCAAACAGCACCCAGCCTGACTGATCAGTACTCGTATGCGCAAGCTCGCGGAATACAGTGTTTGGTTATCCTGAGTAAGGAGCTCTGGGAGGCAACCAGTTCGGTGAAGGTGAAACAATTGTCAAGCAATAAAGGCAGTACCTTGGAAGAAGATGTGTCTATTTCCAGTCTTCCTACTTTCCTGAACAACTTGCTTTGGAAGGGAGGCAATCAGGCTGGTGTGCCCTCTACAGTTACAGTGATCAGTCTGGAGGATGATGAGGGGTCCTGGCATGGCAGAGACACCAGACGGCGGCGAGATAAGTTGAAATGATAAAAATATAGTTATAGTGGTAGCTGCGGTGATTGAAAAACTTGCATAAAAACATGTAAAATAGACTTCAGAGAGAGGGGTTTGCTACATAGTTGTTGGACGCACCGTCGTGCTTCTCTTTACCGCATCGCATATCAACATCTATTCCTTCACCTTTCGGTCTCCTTGTACTGCAGGTCTTTATATCTTTAAAACCATAGGGGGAACCAGATTCATAGACATCCCACACAACAGCAAAAAAGTATCTCTTAGTGTGAAATGTCTGGGAAGAAGAACTCATTTTCGACAGGTGCTTTGAAACCAGGGCCTTGTTGGATGGAATGCCGAGGTTGAAGGCTGCGCAGAAAGTGACCCGATGGAGTGCATCAACTAATGTGCCGGTTGGCACTTTGATAGGCCGGACGCTGATATGTCAGGGGGTAGGATCGGTAAGTAAAGTATTACTTCTTTGGATTCGAGCGCTCATCGATTACTTCAGAGGAAAGTTATGGTCAAGGCTCTGTCGGAATGACGTCGGGTCATAATTATCTTATCGGGGCTGCTCTCACTCTGTTCAGCCTTAGCTATCTTCAAATAGTATCGAGCGCACTAGACAATGGTTTTATAGCGTTCGCAAGCAATCGTACTGGGGCCGCTGAGATATTCATAATGGAGCCAACAGCCAGCGGCGCAAACGCCACCCAGCTCACTTTTGACAACACGACCCATGCCCATCCTGCCTTCTCTTTTGATGGCATCAAACTTGCATTTACCCAGGTTGTCAATGGGACTTTTCAAATTTTCATACACGACCTCGTTACTAAAGAGTCTGCCCAAATAACAAATGGGGCCACTGACTCTAAAAATCCATACTTCTCTCCGGATGGTTCCTCGATAGTCTATGACAAATGGAGCAGTGCAAGTGGCGCCATAGGGTCCTGTGACATCCACCAACTTGACTTGGGCACAAGAGAAGATTCACTCCTCATATCGTTGGACAAAGATGGTGTTCAGAGCGTCGAACAAGGTGCCAAGTATTCGTATGATGGCTCGAAGATTCTGTTTGCCAGCAACATTGACCACCAGGTGGATGACTTATACCTCTTGAACCTGGGCAGTAGAGAGGTTATTAGACTGACATATGGTGCTCATAACAACTACTCCCGCACCTGGTCACCGGATGGTGCAATGATTGCTTACAACTGTGCTCCAAACGGAGCAGTAGTGGGTCAAATATGCGCTCTTGAACTCAATGAAGATGGGACTCCGAAGGGGTCCTTTACCACCTTAACTACCAAGGCTGAGGGCACTACTCCGGTTCCAGCTTACCCAAATAGAGCAACTCCTACGTTCAATGGCGATGTAACACCAGTGTGGTCTCCTGATGGAAAGAAGATTGCGTTTGCAAGCAATCGAGAGTCCAGAAACTTGGAGGTGTATGAGATGAACGCGGATGGAACCAATATAGTGCGGCTCACAAACACAGAAAACTACCCAGCAATGCAGCTTTCAATGGCATGGCAGCCCATTATCACCAATAATACAGTGCCATCAAGTGGACATGTGCACGCTATGCCAGGATTTTTAGCTGTTATGAGCTTTTGTGCTGCGTTTGCATTTCGGTTGTAGGCTCCACTGGCTGCCCAATATTTAAATACATGCATGGCTGTTTAAATGCACCATTTGCTGAAGAGAAGATTTACTATAATACCAATGCGGCAACCATATCAGCCTTTCGGTTAATGTAATTAAACCGTAACTCCGTGTTCTTTCTGTTCTGCATCTTGGTACTGAGGCGCCATGGAAGAGACACAAAGTGGCGGCAGGAAAGGTCGAAATTTATAATTATGAGTATTGAAACTTGAGTGTATATTAGGGGAATTGCTCGTAAAATCGAGTTTCTGACGAGCTCTCTTTTGCCTGTGGCTCATCATGATACTGCAAGTTCAGGGGAACAATCATGTTTATACACGGCGGTCTCTTTGTACTGCGAGGCCTTCACAACCAAAAAATAAGGGAATCATATTACACGGAGAAGTATTGAATAACTGCATCAGACCAGTTCGCCCCAGGATGTCTCAAACTCCGGCGTTGGCTGGAGCCACCGACTCCACGACCAGAGTGATTGACACTGGCTTCCCAAGAACTGCTGTAGTTGGTATTTTAGGGGGTGGTCAACTTGGTAAAATGCTTGCACAAGAAGCTCAGAAAATGGGCGTCGCAGTCAGAGTCCTTGATCCTACCCCAGCTTGCCCCGCATCGACGGTAGCTGCCCATGTGCTTGGCAGCTTTAGGGACCCTAATGCCATAGCCGATTTTGCAAAGGGTTGCGATGTGTTGACTGTTGAGATTGAACATGTAGATGTGGATGCCCTTGAAGCTGCAGCAGAGCAGTCAGGGGTAGATGTGCAACCCACACCAACCACCATTCGCATCATTCAAGATAAGCACGCCCAGAAGATCCATTTCAAAGCAGCTGGTGTTCCCGTCCCAGAATTTAGAGACATAAAATGTTCAAAATGTGCAGCAACAGCAGGAAATCTGTATGGATACCCATTTATGCTCAAGGCAAAAAGGCTGGCATACGACGGGCGTGGCAATGCCGTTGTCTCCTCGCCTGAAATGCTGGATGAGGCAGTTGTATCGCTGGGTGGATATGAAAATGGACTGTATGCTGAAAAAATGGTACCCTTTGTGTGTGAGCTAGCAGTGATGGTTGCCAGAGGACGAGATGGAGCGCTGGCATCATATCCTGTTGTACAGACTATTCATAAAGATAACATATGCCATACAACAGAAACGCCTGCCATGGTACCTCCTTCTGCCATGAAAACGGCCAAATTAGTTGCAGAGTCTGCGATAGCCTGTCTTCCAGGCGCCGGAGTTTTCGGCGTGGAATTATTTTTACTGCCAGATGGATCCATCCTGCTCAATGAAGTAGCTCCTCGTCCTCACAATTCGGGCCACTATACCATAGAGGGCTGCGCCACAAGTCAGTACGAGGCTCATTTAAGAGCAGTACTAGGTTGGCCACTGGGTGATACCTCCCTGAAAGTAGGAGCAGCGCTCATGTTGAATGTACTGGGAGAGGGAGCTGGGGATGAAGGCATGGCAGCAGCTCATGCACTCATGGGTAGGGCGTATGCTACTCCAGGTGCTGCCGTTCATTGGTATGGGAAGGCAGAGGTGGCACCCCAGAGAAAGATTGGGCATATCACTTTGATAGGGAAAAACAACTATGAAATCAGACAAAAGCTGAGAAGAATTGATGCGGCAGCAGCAGATGCAGTTGAAAAATCATCGATTAAAGTTACATCTGAGTTGCAGGTATCTGGAGCAGCCAAAGCAGGCCCATTGGTAGGCATCATAATGGGTTCAGACTCAGATCTTCCGACCATGAAAGCGGCAGCCCAGGTATTGGAGGATTTTGGAGTGGAATGTGAAGTCACCATAGTTTCCGCCCACCGAACTCCAGAACGAATGTTTGAGTATGCGACGAGCGCGCATTCGCGAGGCCTCAAAGCAATTATCGCGGGGGCGGGTGGTGCAGCACACTTGCCGGGTATGGTGGCGGCTATGACACCACTTCCAGTCATTGGTGTTCCTGTCAAGCCTGCGGGGTCCCATCTGGATGGGGTAGATGCATTGCTTTCTATAGTTCAAATGCCGAGAGGAGTCCCTGTTGCAACTGTCGGTATTGGAAATGCCACAAATGCAGGCCTACTTGCTTCAAGGATTGTAGCTTCCAGTGACGATGAGCTACTGCAGAAAATGCTTGATTACCAAATGAATATGAAGACGACAGTGCTAGGGAAAGCAGAGAAACTAGAAGAAAGAGGTTGGAAAGAGTATTAATATAATGTGTATGTCCTGTGTGGAATCAAAAGTTAATAAAGGTATTCTTTTTTTTATTAAGATTCAGTCGAAACTAATGAGAGGAGCATCTGTTTGTTGAGAAACCATTGGAGCACTTGTGGACACTGGTGGTGGTGCCTGATCGGCTTGTGGTGGTGGTGCTGGCGCAGGCGCAGCTGCTTGATCGTCCAAGCATCTATTCAGCATATCCAATGCCTCCAGAGCCTGCGCTAAGCATGCTTCATCTCCCTCTGCAAAGTCTCCTATCATTCCTCTCAATTGCTTTTGCAGCATCTCTGCCCTTCCCTTTACCTCTGCTACTTCGGCACCACTGCTTCCCATAGCTACCATTTCCCAAAGAATTTCAGAAGCCTCTCTGGCGAGCGCACTCATGAGCTGCAGCTCTTCCTGCACAGACGGGACACCTGTCTGTGCAATGGTGAAACTTGCATTTCCTTCCGATTGTGGCGGACGATAGCCCTGTCGACCGTGCTCATGGTCTTCTTCATCTTCACTCTGTTCAACAAGAGGACGCTCAAGGGTATCAAGCTCCTCGTATCCCTGAAACTCAAGATCAGGTCAGCGATCTTATGTGCGCCCACTTCTAAACAAAATATAGACAACAAACCTGATTACCACCACCTAAAAGTTGCTGAAATCGAGATTTAAAATCGCTTATTCTACTCTTTAGAGCCATGGGGTCTTGTAATCTGGATTAAAAGAATGAAGACGCGCACCTAACCTGCTTTCCAAAACAACTAATATGTCTGTTGTGATGACAATGAAAGCCTTTTATAACAAGGTAGTACAGGGTTTAATAGATCCAAATTTCCAGGCACAAAGTGTTCCCCTTAGGTTTCTAAGAGGCTAAGTAATTTGTGGTTATAGACTCTAAAAAGGTTAAATCTAGAAGATCATGCGTGATTTAATCTCAATGAAGAGCTCCCACCGCCCAACCGCACAGGCTCATCAACATCTGTTCTTGAGGCATTGCCCTTGTTTAACCCTAAAGACTCTGTCTGGTACGTGGCTTTCTTAGCATGCACCTTTTCTACTGTATCTTCAAGACAATCATGACGTTTATGCAGCTGGCCGGTTACCCATTCACGTGCCCACCCAGCGGTTGAGCAACAGGACGTCGCTCTTGGTCGGTGCCTCTATGCCAGGTTCATTTGACATCCCAGCTGCCCCTATCCTTGTTCCTGAAGGTCCTTGGAAGGAGATACACGGCAGTATCTGTGCTCCCAAGGGTTTTAAGGCTCAAGGAATGTATGGCGGACTTCGTGCTAAGGGCAACAAGGCCGACTTGGCACTCATTGTTGCTGACAGCCCTGCAGTTGCTGGCGGTGCATTTACCAAGAATGTCATGTGCGCCGCACCAGTGACATATTGCAAGGAGGTTTTATCCAGGAGAGACCACATCAAGGCAGTCCTTGTTAATGCCGGGCAGGCCAATGCTGCTACAGGCGAGCAAGGATATGCTGACAGTGTCGCATCTGCGAGGGCAGTGGGCCAAGCACTGAGTGTTGATCCAGATGAAGTTCTTCTGCTCTCCACAGGTGTCATTGGGCGCAGGATAAAGATGGACCAGTTGATAGCATCAGTACCGGTATTAGCAGGCGCCATCGGAGCTTCCACTGAGGATGCCCACCGAGCTGCGGTGGCCATCACAACTACTGATTTAGTCAGCAAGAGTGTTGCCTTGGAAGTTGAACTGTCTCCTGGACGAGTAGTATGCCTTGGAGGTATTTGTAAAGGATCAGGGATGATACACCCCAATATGGCAACCATGCTAGGCGTTGTCACCTGTGATGCCCCGGTCTCCCCCTCTTTGTGGCGCCAGATGATGAGTCAAGGCTGCCAAAATTCATTCAATCAAATCACTGTAGACGGTGATACGTCAACAAATGATTGTGTTATTGGTCTGACAAGTGGAGCAGCAGGAGGGGTCGAAATTAGTGATCCAAATAGTAGAGAAGCTGAAGCTTTATTAGCTGCACTCACTGCCTTACTGCAGGGGCTGGCAAAATCTATAGCTTGGGATGGTGAAGGCGCCACTGTGCTCATGGAATGCGAGGTGACCGGTGCAGAAGATGATGCGGCTGCTAGACAGGTTGCCAAGAGTGTCGTGGGCTCTTCTCTGGTGAAATCAGCTGTTTTTGGAAGGGACCCCAATTGGGGACGGATTGCTGCAGCTGCAGGATATTCTGGGATAGATTATGATCAAAGTGCAGTGAGAATTATGCTGGGAGATATGTTGTTGATGGACAAAGGTCAACCACTGCAGTTTGATGAAAAGGCCGCCAGTGGGTATTTGAAAGGGAGAGGGGATGACCATGGCACCGTGCAAATAAAAGTGACAATCGGGGATGGTGGTGGCCGCGGAATGGCGTGGGGTTGCGATCTGAGCTATGATTACGTCAAGATAAATGCAGAATACACCACTTAACTCGCATAACTATTGTAATGTACTTACTTACTGACGTAAATTTTTCCATCGGACAGACTCGAACCCAATAGTCATGGCACTTAGAAGACGCAAAGATAATAATAAAGAAGACACAGAGCTGTTAGATGACCAAGAGCAAGAGGAACTCATAGCCGCATTAGAAAATCAAGCTCAAAAACAAAGTCAGAGAACCAGGTCGGTGGTAACTCTACTCGGCTCCGTCTTATCCATCATATACATGCTGTTGGCACTGCATCAAACTATTTGGCCATGGACTGTGCGCGTGCATGCTCCTTTTCAAAACATTTTACAGCCTGTAGCCATCATAGCAGCACACACAGGGACAGCAATCTCAATCATACTGTCATCCGGAGCAGTCCTCCTATCACAGAGTGGTGGCCAGGAACATTGGCAGAATGCCCTGAGGTTGTCTGGCACGCTCGTCATGTTTATATCCACCTTTTGGGGGGCTGCTTTGTATAGAGTGGCACGTCAGACCCAAGGTTTGGATGTAATAGGCGGACTTCTCTGGTTGCTCATTACGCCAATGCTATACCTGGGTTTCATGGCTGCATTAGTGCGCATGCTGGCTTCAACCCGCCCCGAGCTTGCTCGATTGCGAGCGTACAGATATCGACATAAGAAGGCATAGTGAGAGAAAAGTAATAAGTGATAACAATAACAATACTTATACTCATACTGATTTTTACAACATCTTCTGTAATATACAACAGGTCTTTCTAGTATTTAAACACTCATCTTGATTGCCTTTATTGCAGCCTTTACTTGTGGAGGCAGTCCCTCCTGCAAATGGTCACAGTAAGCATGCAACTTTTCTGCTCCATCCTCAAATGAATCCAGTACAAAGTATTGTTTCTGATAGCCTTCCTTATATTCCATGGCTGGAAACTTTTGAAAGGGGTCAAATGGTACAAAGTCAGCCCTCCCATGCGCCATATGTTCTAACTCTCCATAGGAAGACAAGATACCAGCACCAAAGGCCTTGATAGCATCCCCTTCTCTCACCACTCCAAATTCAACTGTGTACCAGTAGCACTTGGTCAGGTGCCAAATTTGCTTGTCATCTGCAGCTAACGAGGCCAAGCCAATCTGCTGGACCAAGTCAGAATATGGCTTGTTTGTCAGCATGCAACAGTGTCCAATCAACTCGTGCACAACGTCCGGCTCTGGAGTATAGCTAGGTTTAGACTTATGCCTCACATATTGGGTTGAGTGGAAGGTTTTGAATGCTAAGCCTGCTAAAAAATCTCTAGGGTGTAATAAACCTGCTACTGGCCTTATTTGCCAACCTGTGGACTTCTGAAGCAACGCACTGATATCTTGGAGTTGCGGAATGGAGTGTTGAGAGAATCCAAACTCTGGGAGTGCATTTAAATAATGTTGGCAAGCATATTTTGGGAATAGAAGCTCTAATTCCTTCAAAACACTGCTCCACACCTCAGTTTCTTCTGGAGAATAGTTAATACGTGGTATTGGCTGTCCAATTTCGTGGGTGCTGGCAATCCTTGAAATCTCGACTCTTCTTTTTCTGTAAGCATCGTCTAAGAACCCTGGATGCTCTTCTGATAAATCTGCACCAAAACCTAAGATTTTTCCGTTATCAACATCTGCTAAAGACTTTGGTAAGATTCTGTGAGGTAAAATATTGTTCACAGCTTCTGCTGTTGTACTGGTCTGAGACGTTTGAGACTCAGCAGGACCTGCACAGTCTTAGTTGTTGAGCATCTTCTTTCTCGGAAATATTGAATCCTTGCTCCGTAATTCATACCTGTAGCTGTGCATTTATCTGAAATAAAGCTCCTTAAAGATTTTGGTTGAGGTTGTAGAAAACTTCTTGTATAAAGTCCAGAAACGACCGGCAATTTAAGGGGAGTGGATCTGTTGACAAGTTGAAGGCGCATGATTGGTGTTTAACAAGAATAACAAAAACTGTGAATAAAAAGAACAATGAAATTCCATTAAATTTCCGAGTGTAATGCCGTTCTCTCTAGGGAGAAGGCTGTGCCACGTAGACCTTGACGAGAGCCAGTCAAGATGTGAGGAGGGGCATAGAAGCACCTTTCCAGCAGCATCCCACCTTCGGTGCACATGCAGACGTAGCTCCGACATTGGATTTATAACGAAGGAGTTACCTCAAGCTTAGCATATTAAACAAAACATTTAGACCCACACCAAAACCATACATCTAGTGTACAGACAGACAACAATGGCAACTGCAACTACACCATCCTACGGAACTGAACAGCAGTATGGCACCGGTGCAGGTACCATGACAGGAGCTGGCATGACTGGTGGCCAATACGGTAAAGTTATTGTAACTTTAAAGTCTGCTCACAACTTGAACGACAAGGCTTGGATTGGAAAGAGCGACCCATACTGTGTCGTGAAGGTTGCTGACGCTGAGATCAGCACACATCACGTGAAGAACGCCGGCGACCACTGCGACTGGTCCGAGTCCTTTGCATTCAACAATGTGTCTCCTTCTGACTTTATCGAATTCCATGTCTACGACAAGAATCGCCTCATGAAGGATGCACACATGGGAGAGGGCACTTTGTCTCTCCGCCAGGTCTTTGAAGATGGCAGCCTGGACACCCGTGTACCCCTTGCCACCCGGAGTGGAACCAAAGATGCTGGTGAGATTTGGATCAGCATGAGGAAAGAGGATTCTGACATGTCCGGAATGGACACTGGCAAGGCTGGTATGACTGGTATGACTGGAACAACAACAGCCATGGGCATGGGGAGTGGTATGGAGAGTGAAAGGGGAGCTCAGCAGGTTTGTGGAGAAGAGCGCTTTGCTGTCGTGGAAGACCGTCCAATTGTGAAGGAGAGAGTCACACAAGTTCTCGAGCACCACCCAGTGGAAAAGGAATTTGTCGTTGAGACCAGGCCTGCTGGGGAAAGAGCCATGGCTGGGGATATTGAACATTTGGGCACCACGGAAAGAGTAGTTCAAGAGACTCCAGCAAAAGCACCTTGTGATATCTAAATTGTCTGCTCAATGCTTGAAACTAGTCTAAACATTTTGCTTACCTCGGCCCTGTAATAACCATATGATGACCAGTCCTGAACAAACAGTGTATATCAGTTGTGTGTGTACGACATTAGGGAACCGCCTGAAAGGCTGCATCCATTGGGACAGGATGAAAGATAACGTTTAGAACTGGTTTCCGCATAGCATTGGTACATTATCTTGTGATTCGATTACCATTTGATCCAGTATCACGTCACTGTCTGCCTAGCGTTCTATCAATCGCATATCTATGTGTTTACATATGGAACGTATCAGAGGATTAGGTATAAACCGGGCAGCTTATTGCATCAGAAAGCCTTCTCCAGGAAACTCAAGAACCATTGTGTCGCATAGGGATCCCCAACTCGCAATTCAGGGCAGACCTGTAGCCTCCTGTAGATCGCCAGAGTTTGGTCTGCTGCAGCGTATCATCGCCTCAGGACAACTTAAGGATGGGAAACATAGCACATTTCTAGTTGCAGGTGCTCTAGCAGGTTCAATATTATTAACATCAGCCTTACCAGCTATGGCAGTAGAGCATCATCCCAATATATTGGCAGATATTTCAGAAAATCAGGAGTTTTGGGGTAATGTTGTGAGATATATTAGCTACTTTTTTTCTGTGTTATTGGGAACGGCATATGTCGCCATCCGACCCATTGTGGAGCTTATGAAAAAGCCTCAAACAGCCATATTAGTGGTTATTGTGGGTGCTCTGACAGTTTCATTTGTGTCATTCACAGTCCAAAGTATGCTGGGTGTGAATGAGGTATCAGATAGCTTCACCGCTTCGAGCATCGTCACACCCATGGGGACTCAATAACATGTAAATGAACTCACTTTTTACACTGATATTATCATACTATTACACTAGTCAATGTTGATTTGGATTGATAAATTTAGATTTCTTGACATCTTCATCTACAAGTAGGCCGGGAGAGTGAGCAGAGGGTTGGTCGGAAGGACACATCTTATCAGGCTTAAATCGTACCTGTCACTCCTAACGCAACTTTTACAATCAGGTATCCCGTGAAAGCAAATCCTGCAGCAAAAGGCCACCTGCGGATATACACACCAATTAACGTCAGAAAAGAAGTCGCAGTGATGACGCTACAGTCTTTCAAGGGTGAGAAGTGATGCATCATTAAACATACATCTCTTTTAATGCCTTAGAAACAGTTGCCAAAGCTGGTTCGCGTGTGATTTGGTGAGGTGGGAACTTCATACTAAAATGGCTGATTACTCTTCAAAGCGGTTGGACAATGAGGGATAACTAGATATATAATGAATTTATTTAATTTTACTCCCCGGGATGCCACATCCTTAAGAAATATTTGCTCCAACAAGAGTAGCACACGTTACAGGCCCAACGCTTGTCATCATTGTGTCTCCTTTGAAATCTGCTCTCTTCTCATTATCTGTTTTGAGGAGAGGCTGTACAGCCTCCCAATACTTCTTCTTTTGTAGCTGGTTGGGATTGGCTGCCTCTGCCTGCCCACTATTATCTCCAAAATAGATGCGTTCCCCTATCGCTGCACCAGAAGGAGGTGTCAAGGGCTCCACAGCTGTGTGCTCCTCATTTGAAGCGCACAAAAGCATGCCATGCGACTTGATGCCTCTCATATTCCTTGCTTTTAGATTGGCTAGCACAATGACACCTTTGTTCTGCATGTCTTCTAGCGAGACATATTTGACTAAACCGCTGACTATGGTTCTTGGACCTTCTGGCTCTCCAAGATCAACCTGTTCGACGTACAGGCTATCTGCATCCGGGTGTTTCTCGATTCCTACGATTTTGCCCACCCTTATGTCCAGCATTGTAACGTCTGCGCCATCAGCACTGACTGCCGCTTCTGCAGGTCCAAGTGCAAAGGTACCACTTATTTGACGCTGGGAAAGAGCCTTTTCCAACCTGAAATTCGAAAGTCTTGGCAAGCCATTTCGTCTGATGAAAGTTTTAGCAACGCTCAACATCTGCCCACGAATTACACTGGCCGAACTGAAGGCTTTCCCTCTGCAAGCAATCATTCCGTATCGTTGCCCACTTTCCAAATATTGCATTGATAAACTTCTATAGTATGAAATTAAATCAATGATTAGAGTGGACGTTCACTTGTTATCCTGATAAATGTTACTGACTGTTTTCCACCTCTGTTCATTAGGGCGCCTCTTGAGCAATGGCATTGCCTTACTTGAGGGGAAACTGACTTCTATCTTTTGAGTAGAGCATTATTAAATACTGTAGCTAACCAACTCTCAAATAAAAAGAATTAAGTTCAACCTCAACCCAAGACTTGCCAAACTGACTCCACCGCTTGTGGGGTGGGATGAACTAACCAAAACTATCGATGCAAATATCATGATCATTAGAACAAGTACTTATAATGTATTTAGATTACAATATAGAGTGACTATAGAGTCTAAATTACAAAGCTAGAGCCACGTATCACTTATGCAACAATTCTGGCGACTTCAAAGATTTTGGATTTTCCAGGACTTGCGGGCTAACGCCGAGTTGACGCACGAATGTTGGTCACTGTCGTCTCTTAGAAGCTTCAAGAAACAAGCGAATGATGTATGAATTCTTTCTTTCAGTATTGGTTCTTCGCCACTTCTTCTGACCGCACAGCCGTTTTTTAGGTCCGCCCAAGCAATGTTTTAGACCTGGATGGCAAATTACTTCGGGTAATTAAAGCGCAGCACACACATGGAGCTGGCAGACAATTGGGATCTGTTCAATTGGAATTAAGAGAGCTCCAAAGTTCAACCAAGCGACAGTTGAAAATGAGACCGGCAGACACTGTGGAGGTGGCACGGTTGGAGGAAAAGCCAATGCAATTGCTGTATAGAGAAGGTGATACTGTGCATGTTATGGACAGCAGCACATATGAGCAACTTGCTATTGACATCAATCTTTTCTCGGAGCTACAGCAAGAGTTGTTGTCAGAGGGTATGGCCATCACAGTGTCCATGCACAATTCTGCTGCTGTCAATGCAGCCCTACCTCCTACTATTGAGGTCAAGATTAAACAAGCAAATGCTTCTTTCAAGGGAGAGACAGTCAGCAACTCATTCAAACCAGCAGTCCTTGAAAATGGGCACAATGTATTAGTCCCTCCATTCGTGACTTCAAGTGATAGAATCATCATTGATACTACAACAGGGGAGTTTATAAAGAGGGCATGAGAGTCGGATATAGGTCTTTACTACAGTTTGGAATGATAAGAATCAGAAAATCGAGCATGAAAACAATCCTAATATCCTCTTCCTTGCATCCTAGGAGGAATGTTAACTTATTTACTAAACGTCATATAATGACACAATCTTTGCATCTAAGAAATCTTGCCGGACACAAACAGTGGGATAGCTGACAAGCTGTACAACAACCTCAGAACCTCCAACTTTAAGTGTATCTGTTTCGAATTCTGCGACAGTTACGACTAATGTTCTGTTTGGGTCCGCCTCAGCTCCAAGCTCTCGCTCAGCAACAGTATACTCCCAACCATCCAGGGTCACCACGAGTCTGAAGTGAGTTCTCGCAATATCTCCAGGCATTGAGACAAAATCGTCAGCTGGGGATAGCACATAGTATTCTGGACATGTCAAAAAGTTTGGGAAAGCACTGTTTGGATAGGCTCCTTTGATCAACTGTTTGAAAAACCGTCTGAGGCCACTGACACCTCTAGGGATGGGTTCTAATGGCAAGCGTGCCACCCTGCTCTTACCACATGCTGAAAACCACCGCACATAGAGACATAAATCATGGCAACACAGAGGACCTACTTTCTTGTTTCTTCGGTATTCACTTTTCATGGAGACAGATGCGGTACTAAGAGTGGGGGACGCCAGCCGTTTTGCCTTGCCGCGGGTGGTTGGGCCTGCTGCTGCCTTTTGTCGACTCAGGGGCTCGCTCTCAAAATTATCTACTACGTTTTCCATGGTTATAAACAGAAAAGAAGCCTTCCCAGATCCTGATGAGGGACACGCTTTATTCTTCCCACACCTTCAATCAGTCCCTGCTCGCTGGAGAGTCTCCCTGCAGGACAAGGAGGCAAAAGTCAAAGACAGGTTTGCAGTAAAACTCTTCTTGCTGTAAGTGCTACTGAAGGCACATAACTCCAACTTAAACACTTAAGATACTCTCAAGCCAAAGAAGAGGAGGTGGGTGGTCCGAAAAAAATAAGCCATTGACAGCCGGTATCCAATGACTATGGCATGCGGCACCTCGGCCCAGATCCAGTTCTCTATAGACTTCATGCATACTGAAGGCTCAATATTTTCGACATACACAAAAAGTTTGACCTACCCAACGAGAGTTGCACAAAGAGCTGGTTGTGTGACGGCCAATGCCTAACGGGAGAATAGAGAGCCCTATAGCGGGTTTATGCAGCTGTTATCGACTACAAATATTCAGAAGCAACTCCTTATCAGGTTCCCAACGAGGAACGATTCACTGTCAAGAAACCGAAATGTGCTCTGCTCAACCAGACCCTTAGTGGATAGACCGGTAGGCATGGGTCCCATTGTAGGGAGCTCGTTTGCAAGATACATTCATAAATCAAAGTTCACTGAGAGCATTTTTTTCACATATGTTTTTTACGGTATTGATGATATATGTGTTCTCAGAGGGCTCTCTGGCAGCCCCAGGTCTCAGCACCTCTCTTTTCTGTTCCCTTTCATCGTCCCAGCCACTTTCAGGGATGAGGGACGCACACTCTTCTTCGAGTGTTCTTAATTTTCTGTGCAGCCACAGAAAAGATAAATCTGTGCATTACTGAGCGCCTTCGAATTATAGGAGCAAAAACGTGAAGTTTTCCTCGACTATTTGCTCAGTCATAGGACGTAGTAGTAATAATCTGTCAGATTCCAGTGAACAAAAAATTATAAAGAGACAACGAGAATGGGGCAAAGCATCATTCCATATGTCTAGTTTGTGGACGAGGTGTGTTACATTCGTCCGCCTCTTCTTCCCACTTGGAGCTAAAGCTCTCTCTCTCTCTCTCTCCGCGTCAGAAACAAAAAACGACTCTTTGGTCTGTTAGCTGCTGGCGCTGCAGGAGGTGCCACCGCGTATTGCTTGTATAAGTATTGGTACACATCTGAAGAAGAAAGCAGTTCCTTCCCATCCACATCAGGTTTAAACCCCAATCCCCAGTCTTCAGATGCCACACTTCTCCTGCATCCCCATGACACGGCCTCGGTGAGTCAGCTCGATGCGGAAGCACATTTACAGCACCATTTTGAGAGCATATTGAAGATTGCAGATGGTACTACATTGCCATCCTTACTTGGTCCCCTAGGAAAAGCAATCTTGTCTGCAACACACATTGATGATCATCTCTCTTTATTAAAAAAGGGAGGTCACTCGGCAGATGAGAAGATAGCACTGTGGAACAAGCTTGCAGTATCTTCTTTGACAGCTTTAATTGCATCGCTGTGGGCATTAGTATTGCTAGACATACAAGTACATTCTCAACTAAGTATCCTAGGTAGGCAGTTGTATTTAGAGACAGCACTGATGGAAAGGCAAAGTGTGCTCCATGACCGTGTCCATCCCCGTCTTTCATCTTCAACTCAAGAAAGATTTTTATCTTGTGCTGAGTATCTTGCTAAGGAGGGATATGCTTCTCTTGTTCATCAATCTTGGAGGATAGCTGAAGAGCTTCTTTGCAATATGTCTCTGGATGCTATGTTAGATGCAGAAGCAGTCAGAGCTTTGGTCGCCATGGGGGTTGGCAAGGTGAGCCCACCTGCGGCCCCTGGCCCTACGGGGGGATGGGCGCCACTATTGCTGCCAACCTCTGAGACATTGAAGGCGACCTTGAGGTGTGTGCAAGGGGACGATAGAGCAGCAAGGCGAGGCGCTGAAGAAATAGTAGTAGATGCTGAAGCGATGGAAGCCATGGTGGGGGAGACTTGGAAAGTTTTAAGCAGTGAAAAATTTGATCAGGTCGTTACTCAATGCACAGAAAAGCTTGCCATGCATATCATGGTTCCACTGGGCGAAGGCATAGCTCCTGATGGTATTGCATTGGCAAAAGCGGTCCCATTGTTTGCCTCTGCCGCAAAGACTATTTTTGATCCTGCAAAGTCAGAAGCTCTCACATTTCTACGTGACCTAGAAGAAGGTAGGCTGTTCAGTGGTGTCGTGTATGCATCTGGTGCTCCATAATAATAAACAGTATAACATTGATTGATATAGAGTATTAAACATCCAGTTCTCGGTCTGTTTGTGTGTTTGCACTTGTGGTATTTTGCCTTGCCTTCTTTTGACGCTTCATGTCTCTCCATACTTCATTGTCTGCTGCACTATATGTTTTCTCAGGAAGCCTTGTTACCTTCTACCCAACAATGCAATGATCCTGAGTTGCTCTCCGCCCTCCAAGATGAATCAATGCTCTCATTTGATGAATCCAGAATGCCAATGGTGTGAGGAGGTGATTGTCGAACCGGCATCGACACCAATTCAGATTCAACCACCTGTATGGACTTATCTGTTTTGATAGAAATGGTAGCTATACAAGCCTCCCCATTTGGCTGGACAATTACCACAAATGGTTGAATAGGTTTGCCTGCTGATACACATTTCGTTTTCATTCGTGGTGACTGAAAACCCGGGAAGTGTGGTCTGTGTACCTGCGGGAGATGTTCCCTCGAAGCCACTCCTGCAGAAAAACAACGTTTCCAACATGAAGCCATGAGGCAAAGTGTCCCTATTGTCACAGTCACGAGAATGATACTAAGAATAATGTACGGTATCTGATTTTGAAAACAGTGGAGAATAGTCAGCAAGATTCTCAGATCAAAGATGAAATGCACTCACCCCTATCGCACGACTCATTCAACTCTTTGTTTTGCAGTGTAAATGGCTTAAGACCGCATAATTGCCCATCGCTGGTGAAGAAGTATTGAGATTCAATCTGATGGCACAGTTTATGAAAAGTTGACCAGCAAATGTAGCAGTGTTTATTGCTGAGGCTCAAGGTGCAATTGAAATTAAAAAATATCTGACCTCTTCTTCTCGTTCACCGTTGGCACGTCATTCTTTTCTTTGACACGTGGCAAGGGTGAACCTTTTTGCCCTTCGCAGATCAAGTCAGCTGATCATATGGCTCCCGTCTCCTAAGAAGTGGTCCCAAATAGTGGATGTGCAGTCCACGGAGCCCAACATGACCTTTGTCCATTTATCGTCGATATTTCTGTTGACGACACATTTTTTGCGTCCATAATTGAAGATACTACACATATTTGTTGAGCAGCAGGCTTTGCTCGTCAAAGGTAAGATATTGTCATGACCTAGGTTCCGATGGAAGTCCAACAATTGCGGCCCTGTATGTCGCTGCTCCCTTTGCAATTTCGTCAATACCTCAAATTGCAACATATTTCGGTTGAAGGGACAGTTCAAGCGTTCAAATCTACAACATGACAAACTCATTGTCATGAAAAGCCCTAGACCAGGGATCCATATTTTTCATCTAAAGTGCCTTCGTGGACTGACAAACAGTATTACATGCAGATATAAGCGAAAAGATACATCGGATTTAGTCGTTCATCATCACAATGGCTGACGCCGCTTTGGAAATTGAGTTCCCTGTCGAGGATGACGTCAACACCTGGTTCTTATTAGCCTCTGGTTACTTGGTCTTCTTTATGCAATGTGGTTTTGCCATGTTGTGTGCTGGTTCGGTTCGTGCTAAGAATGCCAAGAACATCATTCTCTTGAATTTGTTGGATGCATGCTTTGGTTGCATAGTCTGGTACATCCTGGGTTTTGCATTTGCATATGGTGACCCTCTTGATGGTGAATCCGTAACAGGAAGTCAAGCTTTCATTGGCAATCGCTTCTTCTGTCTCAGCGGTTACCCACAATCAAGTTTTGCCTTCTGGTTCTTCCAATTTACCTTTGCTGCCACAGCAGCCACTATCGTGTCGGGTGCCGTAGCTGAGCGCTGCCGCTTCGAGACCTACATTGCTTATGAGGTTATGCTGGTCGGCTTTGTTTATCCAGTTGTTGCTCATTGGGTGTGGAGTCCCTACGGATGGCTAAGCTCTTTCCGCAGTGAAGACACATCTGCTAACCAGAGTTATGTCCTGCTCTTTGGCACTGGCGCTTATGATTTCGCAGGCGATGGCCCCGTGCACATGCTCGGTGGATTTGCAAGTCTGGTGGCAGCTTGGATCTTAGGTCCGCGTATGGGGCGCTTCGACGCCAATGGAGACCCAGTCGATATGCCTGGCCATAACGCCTCCCTCACCATTTTGGGAGTCTTCCTCCTCTGGTTCGGCTGGTACGGATTCAACCCTGGCTCCACCCTGTTGATCACTGGTGGCGTCAGCTCAATCACCGCTTTGGTTGCCATCAACACCACCCTTGGTGCTGCATCTGGTGCCATCTCCACTCTCTTTGTCACCTTGGCTTATGAACACTATAAGAATGGTGTCATGGTCTACGATCTCCTCCTGTGCGGTAATGGCGCCTTGGGCGGTCTGGTCTCCATCACAGGCGGTGCGTGCTTTGTCTATCCATGGGCAGCCATTATTATTGGGTTCATCGGTGGCATTGTCTATTTCATTTCCTCCAAGGTGAATCTCCATGTGCTCAAGGTTGATGACCCTCTGGATGCCGTCGCTGTCCATGCTGGTTGTGGCGTCTGGGGCCTCATCGCCATCTCTGCATTTGCTGCACCAAGACTCACCAGTGAGTACTTTGCCTCTGAAGGCCGTGCATATGGATTCATCATGGGCGGTGGCTCGGGTGGCGGCAAGCTCTTGGCATGCCAGCTCCTGTATATCGTGATGGTTGCCCTATGGACATGCGCCATCATGATTCCTTATTTCCTGCTCCTCAAGAAGATTGGTATCTTCAGAGTCAGCCCAGAGGTGGAGGCGCAAGGTCTGGACGTCAGCCACCATGGTGGCAGTGCATATCCATACACCAAGTCCACAGACAAGGCCGAATATGCAAAGCAGACTGACGGTCTTACTGAAAAGGAGATCGACATGAAGATTGAGGATGCCATCACCAGGCTTCGTACTGACCTCAAGGTCGAATAAGAATTTATTCTACCCACCAACTAGAGCTCCGCCTCATCAACTCAACATCAGATAATCGCTCTATTCATACACTACATGGCGAAAGAGTGAAATTCAAGTTCTTCTTGTATTGGTTATGTTTTTTTCATCGCATAAATAGGACGAGAGACAAAAGATAAATATCGCTGCATTCTTTTCCTGTTGCAGCTATTGTTTTTGTCCCTTCCAAATGGTATCATAGGATATGGTGTGTATCATGCTGTGCTGTGGGTGTAATTAAGAGGAAGATGAGATGTTTTTACACAAATGATAGCCGACATACCCTGCGGCACCTGTAAATCTTGTTCACACGCACACACATAGACCGACAGGCACAGATCGACATGTCTAGAGTACTCCTCCCCTCTCATTCTTGCTCGTCAACTTTCATCTCCCCTTCACGACCACCGCCCTCCTCCTGCATATCGCTGGTCCAAAGTGTCAAATTATCACGCAATAATTGCATGATTAACGTGCTGTCCTTATAACTTTCTTCTCCCAAGGTATCAAGTTCAGCAATAGCTTCATCAAAGGCCTGCTTGGCCAAGTGACAAGCACGTTCTGGTGAGTTTAGAATTTCGTAGTAAAAGACTGAGAAGTTCAGAGCAAGCCCCAACCTAATGGGATGTGTAGGAGGTAAATCCTGAAGGGCGATATCCTGTGCCTTCTTGTAGGCAAGAAGAGTGTGCTCAGCAGCCTCCTTCCTCTCTGAACCGCTCTTGAACTCTGCCAAATATCTGTGATAGTCTCCCTTCATTTTTAGATAGAAAACTTGAGACTCTCCACTGGAAGCAGTGGAGATGAGATGCTCGTCCAAGAGCGTGAGAATTCCAGAGCAAATATCTTGAAGCTCCTTTTCAACCTGCAGAAAAGATGGTAGGGTGATGTTGAGCGTAGACATGAAGGCAATGCCATAGACAAATAACTCACCACATCGCGATACTTCTTGATCCTCTTAACATTCTCTTCGTTACCCTTGGCTTCCTCTTTCTGTTCAATAGAAGAAATAATGCGCCAAGAAGCACGTCTTGCCCCAATGACATTCTTATAGGCCACGGAAAGCAAGTTTCTCTCTTCCACGGAAAGCTCTTGATCATGCACCATCTTGGCTACCTTTTCCATTTCAGCCACCTGTGAAATCAATTGCAAACGTGTCAGAACAACGTCAGATCATGAATGTGGCCAGATATGCTCTATCCCTTAAAATATCTCTCGTTGATCCCTCCATAGGCTTCCATCAGAACAGAGTAACTACATAATATGCTACATGGTTGAGAAAACCCCTCTTATATGCGGGGTGCTAAGCATGTGTGATGCTGTATGCCTGCACTCCGCGTCTGAGACTTTTTCCCCAACGCTCCAAGGTTCACTTACCATTTCATCATACCGCTCTGCTTGTTCAGCGAGCTTGGCCAAGTAGACACACTCTTCTCTGTCTGCTGAGCCCTCCATCTCTATGAACGAATTCTAGGGTGTTCCTGCTTATTAAGAAATTTACTTAGAAATCTTATTTATTCTGTTTTCCCTTTTCTTTTGTGCTTTCCCAATCAAGGGATGCGGTGAAGAGGTCCTTGAGGTACTTTTACAATGGGCCTCTCCCAAACAGAGACAATTCTTCCATTCCCATCCTAATGATGGATGGTGGATGTAGAAGTCTGTCCAGTCTATTGACTCAGTCATTGGTGTACTTAGATATGTAAGTGGCAGAAGCAACTATGTTACAAAACCTTAGATATAATAGCTAGTAAAATGCAACTAAGGAGATGTCCACTGATCGGGACGAGTCCACCTCTTGGAAGGGACATTTATTTTGGGCGTCCCATAGTGACGCTCCATTCCCTTGGTTTTTAAGAACACGAAACCTGACATTGCTCCCAAGAACCTGCATTTTGGAGGACAGGTACCTCAGTTCATTGCACTTGGTACTCTTGAAGCCAGGCAAACTACGGCAGGTCCCACTAAAGTAAAGTGGTTGTGTTGGACCCATGTGAGGCTGGGAAAGTGAATCAACTTACAGTACGGCAAATGCTGTATTTCTCCTCCAATGCCGTGGATCTGGATAGAACCCACCTGCAGGCGACCAAATCTCTGCAGTATGTATAAAGAAAGGTGGAAAGTCAACAAGATGTCTGTGGGACGGCGGGGAAGGCACCTGTGTCGTTCAATGAAACATCTTGACAAGCAAGCAACATCTTTGCTAGAAGACTATATCGGCCCATTCAGGCGCACTACCAACCTTTTGGTGCGTTAAGTCCTCCAGCCATGATGGAATTATTCTGGAGGTATAAACACCCAGGCTGTTTTCCCAGGCCTCTCCTTGCGTACAAATACTCTCAAGTGTACCTTTTTCAGTGATAAGTATTTATTCTGGTGTGTTGCAAAGAGTGGTATCTAGTGTATTAGAAAGGCAAAACTTCCGATGCTAACTCCGAGCTCCCCTCAGATTATAAGCAAAGCATTCAGTAACTGCTTCATATTTCTGCTGTCGAGAATATTGAAGTTCTTCTGTTCATTCTTCTGGCTCGAGTTTGAGAAATTAGATATTTTTTGTGATCAAAGGTGAAAGACAAGAAAGGTTTGCAATAGATGGGAGAGTTGCCAAGGAGAATTATAAAGGTGCGATGCATTGCCATGCAGTGGGTGTGCTCAGCGGGATGTTTACTCGATTCGTTTCTCGTGCGTACTTAATGCAGGAAACACAACGGCTTATTCAAGAACCAGGTCAGTCGTCATTTTTGCCAATACAGAACACTACTTCATTTCAAACAATCATCAAAACCCTACCGCAGTTCCCGGGATTAGTGCTGCTCCGGCAGAGGACAACCTCCGATACTTCAATGTCGTCATCATAGGTCCAGAGGGTTCCCCCTATCATGGCGGAGCTTATAAACTGGAACTGTTTCTACCTGAAGACTATCCAATGGCTGCTCCCAAAGTACGATTCTTGACTAAAATATATCATCCTAATGTCGATAAACTCGGACGCATATGTTTGGATATACTGAAAGACAAATGGAGCCCCGCCCTGCAAATACGCACTGTTCTTCTCAGCATACAGGCCCTGATGTATGCCCCCAACCCAGATGACCCCTTGGATGAAGGTGTTGCAAAACATTGGAAAACAAATGAGCTAGGTGCTTTGGAAGAGGCCAAGCGATGGACTCTCATGTATGCACAGCAATAACAGCAACCCCCGACGGTGTGATGTAATAACGTAGATAGACAGGATTGTTTCTTATTTCTTAAAATAATAATTCAGATGCTTACGTTCTTTTTTCTATGTCATTTTCTTGGATAGGAGGCACTGTTGATCCTTGCCAGGGCATGGATCTAGTTACACTTACTGGTCGAGTGTTTGTGACCACGGCACTACCACTCCAAGCGCTCGAAGTACCCAGAAGAACCGTTCTTTTCGTCTTTCCCTTGAATATATCTGTATCCTTTGGAACGCTTGTATTGTAGTTGTCATCTAACGGACTCTTCTGAATCCATTTACCATTCATATATACAAGTTCTACTGCATTTGTCGCCTCCTCATTAATAAAGTCCAACTGCGAGTGTTTGATATAGCTCATAGGGAGTGAGAATAGAAAATAAAACACCAGTATAATAACAACAATGACAGCTGCCCAAAACCAAAATGTTTGTTCTGTCCAGGGCAATCCTGTGGCACTAAAAGTGAGAATGAAAATAGCGATGGAAGGTAGCCAAGGCAGCATCCACCCTGCAATATGGAACTTTGGGGGAGTGTACTCTACAGGGCACAACAAAGTCATTGTTGCTGTGAGTAGAGCCCACAACACAAAGAAACTAATGACAATCGCATCCCTAAACAGATTTCCTCCCACCTGCTCTCCTATCCTGACATATCGCACTGCATAGGTCACCGCCACCGCTAGACTCAGACAGTTGAGCAGTATGAGATGAATTGCGACGAGCACACGACGGGTGGTTTGCTTCAGATGCATATTTAATTTATTCTTTTTGGGAAGCAGAGCCTCAGTCTCAACTACTCCGTACCTGGTGTATCTAACTTTGACTTCTGGATAGTATCTCCTGACTAGATATGCATTTATGACGGCCCACAGCGTTACTATGGATGCGAGACTCACCAAATCAAATATTCTCACATCCTGAGCAACAAAGGAGATGATAGCGGTCATTATACCTAAAAAGGCTTGTGCAAGTATAGGAGTCTGAGTCCTTGTTGAAACAGTCGCTAGCTGAGGTGGCAACAGCCAGTCTCTGGAACACACCATGATCAGACGGCCGCCGGAATACAAACTCACAGCAATGACAGATATGATGCCCATGATTGCCACCAAGGAGACAAAGACCCTCATCCATGGCAAGCCAGTCAGACAAAATGACAGGTCAAAATAAGAACCTCCAAAATTCTGGAAGAAGGGTGAGAATTCCGGAGACTGAATTGCAACATAAGAAGGGTTGGCCCAGTCTGTCATGAGTGCAAAACCTAGGGATATCAGCACGTACAAAATTGTTGCTGATATAGACGTGCCCAGCATTGCAAATGGGATGTCATGCAGTGAAGTTGCTTCTTCTGCAGCATTGGCAATAGAATCAAATCCAAAAAAAGCAAACATAGCTGCACTTGCAGCAGTGAATATGCCAACAGCTCCATTTGGGGCAAATGCTTCCGATATTTGACCAGAATCTGTGGTATACGGTGCTGTTAGATTGTCACCATTTGCTTGAGTCAGCGACACCACGAGTACAAACACTGCTAAGAAAAGCTTGAGGACGGTGATTGAAGATATCAAGACTGTGCTCTCTCGGGAGCCCAGAATTAATAAGCCAGTGATTGCGAGCACTAGCACAGCAGCCAAGTAATCTAATTCTAGGCTATATTCGGGGGATAAGATATTGTCATCCAAACATGTGGTATTTGCTGGTGCTGGAGGGGGGTATGTCAAACCAAAAGTGAGCGTAAAGAAATTTGGGGGTTTTCCAAACAATGCACTAAAGTATTCACTGAATGCACGCGCATTGGCTGCCATTCCCAGGATGTAACTAATTATGTTGAAACACACTACAATCCATGCTGGGAGCTCACCAAAAGTATTGATGACATAGGTGTAACCACTCCCAGATATGGGATACTCTAGTGCCAGCTCAGCATAGCATGCAGAAGAGATAATCATAGCGACGCCTGCAATGATGTACGAAATAAATACTGCGGGTCCTGCTCCAAGATTAGGGTTAGCTTGCTCTCCTGTCAAGGACCATATCCCTGTACCAATTGTGATACCTAGACCAATGAATAGCAAGTCAAATTGTCCAAATGTTCTGCGGAGGTTGCCTTTGAGTTGGGCCTGCAGGGAGTCGGTGGCACACGTGAATGTACATGGAACAAAGGGAACGGGAAAAGCTATCAAGGAGTTGAATAACTGACTTCATGAAGCTCCTCTTCCAAATTGCGAGTGCTGAATGCAAGGCGTCTAAAAAGTTGGGGCAACTGTGTCAATCCAGACCAATATTCCGACAACAAATCTTTATTTACCCAGCTAGGCATGGCTGGATTCGACTAGTAATGAAGACTCATCTTCTATGAGAGGGCAGAATCGCGTATATATATAATAAAATTTGAACGTTCAAACTACAGGCTCCTCAACCACTGCCCTGAGATTGGGCTCCCCAATCACATTCCGGCTCTTCCATGTGTTCAATGTTTACGTACACTCTCTTCTGTTATTGAATTAAATAGGTACACATTCATCAGGATCTACTAAATAGTGCCTCATACTTTTCAAATCAAATTCATTGCCTTCAGATCTCATGAAAGCCAAAAGCCTGCCGAGCCCAGACGCGCTCACTATCACCGCTCCATCATTCTTTGCTCCCAACCTCACCGGCAGAATTGGCTGTAAAAATTTCAGACTGACTTCTCGTATTATAGGTGAAGATGAGTTGGATCTATTCCCACGGCCTGTGATTATATGGAGGCAGGGTGCTTTCAATGCATAATTGACTCCTGGCACCCGTCGATTCAATACTTCATTCAGAATCCTCAGAATGGCCAGCTGTACCGACCAACCAGAGTGGCCATGCATATCAGCCACTACTACTGATCCATCATCCACTACACGTTTAAGTGTATTCCTCATAGGTCCCTGAATCGCTTCTGCAAAGGCCTCCTCTGCACGGTGAAGCCATTCATCAGACGATGAATGTGACCTCCCCAATTTCCACCTAATCATGAAAGCATCGATGAATACCGCATAACATGACAAATCTGGCGATATGCCACTGTTTAGAATCTCTGTAAATACATCTTCGACCTCCTCTGCCCTTCCATCTTTACCCAGGAGGACCATCAACTCAGTGTATGTGTGCACTGATGGTGGGCACCCTGCAGCTTTCATGAGGTCCAGCACCGCCTTGCCACCTTCCACATCACCCGCATTTCGGTACGCACTCAAAAGAGAAGTATACATTAACACATCCGGTTGAACTCCTGAAGCTGCAGCATCAGATATTGCAGTCAGCGCTGCCTCTGGTCTTCGAGCAGTTGCACACGCCTCCACGATGCAACTCCAAATGAACTTGTTGGGTGCCAGACCGTAGCGCTTCATCTCGTCCAATATAGCCCTTGCCTTCTCTATGTCGCCATTTTTAGAGAATCCTTTAGCAAGGGCTGCATATGCTCTCTCATTAGCTTTGAAACCTTTGGCATGCATTTCTTCCAGAGTAGCCAGGGCGCAATCCACCCTGCCCGAGTCAGAGTAGGCGTTGATCAGGGCGCCATACGTTTCCAAAGTAGGTGCAATCCCTGCAGTCTGCATTTCAAAGAAAATATTTTTAGCTTTATCTGGGTGTCCCCAAGAACCTAAACAATAGATCAAAGTCCTGTATACATTCTCAGTTGGCTCAATACCTGCTCTCTTCATTTCATCCAAAATATATGCCGCTTTGTGGGGGTTGCCGAGCTTGCATGTGGCCTTAACAAGTATAGTATAGTAATGTGGTGTTATTTCAATGCCGTGCTGCTGTGCTACTGCCATTACCCTCCGGACACCACTCGCATCTCCATGGTTGGCATAACTGTCTGCCCAACGGAAGAACAAGCTCCAATGCAGCCTTGCCCCATCTTTCAGGACCCCTTGCATGACCGAGTCAAGAAGCCGATGCATTTTACCTGCTGCAAGATTCTCAGCTAAGAACGAGGCTGTATAGGCTGTTGGTTTGATGCCTTTGTCCCGCATTATCTGCCAGACTGCAAGTGCTGAAGCCGGCGGCAAGAGTTTTAATGCATGGTTAAACGGTCTCGGGTCTTTGGAAGCTTCAGCGTACACTCTCAATCGCTGTAGACATGTCTCTACGTCTCCTGACTTGATGAGTTTGTCAAAGGAAGAGAGCATTGTGAAATACTTCTTCCGCTCTTTATTCCTCGCTTTAATACTCGCCGCAGTGGCCGAGGAGATGTCATCCGCAAGCGCTGGCACTGCTGCAGGCTCGGAAAGCGGTAAACTCGACAAACATCGGACATGGAGTCCTACTAAGCCGGAATTCAAGAACTCGTGCTCAATTTGCCTCAGCACGCAGGAATAATAGCTGAGCCTCTGCATGTGCTAAGAGATTGCACGCAGCAAACTAACAACTGTAAGAAGTTTGCCTCAATTGGACCTGTTCCATCTTATCACATCAGTGTGACACCCAGTCAAGATCATGGATATACTGTATATGCAAATAAGACGCAATGTTATGTGAGAGTAAAACCTTCAGTCCAAAAATCGACTTCCTTTCAAAGTACGTTCTGTCGGCACCACGGTCTAACTTCTACAATATATTCTGTACTCCTTTTTGTTTTGTAAACGTAATTCACTTGTACTTATCTTGATATCAATATACTCTGTTGACATCTGATCACCTCATCATAATCCTAAGAACGTACTTAAATCAAGAGCTATGTTCTACTTACTAGATATGAAGCAAGAACTTGAAATACAGCCTAGATACTTCGGACCCAAACTAAGAGAAGAAATCGAGCGACGCCTTCGTCAAGAGGTTCTGTAGCCCGCCCGACCATTCGACAAAGTGAAAATTGTCCAGCCCATGACTGACTCACCCACTATCTTGTAGGTCGAAGGAACATGCAATGGACGCCACGGTTTCATTTTGACAGTTCTTCAACTTAGAGAAGTAGGGAAAGGACTTGTTAGAGAAGGGGTAGGAAGCGCAGTGTTGTCTGTTGGTTATCAATGCATTGCCTTCATGCCCAACAAAGGTGAGGTCATGGATGTCGTTGTGAAGTCCATCAACAAGATGGGTTTCTTTGCAGAAGCTGGTCCATTACAAGTTTTTGTATCCAATCATTTAATACCTGAGGATTTTGAGTTTGATACCTCCCAAGATCCTGCATACGTGACAGTGGATGGCGAACAGAAAATTGTCGCAGGATGCGAAGTGAGGCTGAGAATTGTAGGCACGAGGATAGATGCAACTGAAATTGTAGGGGTTTTAATGCATTTCAATTATTATTATATGATGCTTACCATTTTTATTCGTTTGCAGTTTGCTGTTGGTAGTATTAAGGACAATTATTTGGGAGTAATCTCAAGCCCAGTATGAGCACACAGCATACGCACCTGCTGTGCTGAGCTGTCTGCAGTTAGAATTTCAGTTTCAGTTGTGCAGGGGAAGTGCATTATAATGACCATCAATATCGCCCCATTGTTACTTTTAATTTATAAGAAAAGAATCAAAGTCAATATTGGGTACTGCAATCTCGTTTTACTGTCCCTCTGTTCTGGAATCTCTAAGACAAACTTGCATCCCGTCACAATTTTACATCATACTCATAGATCGAAGTTCTCAATTTCATCATAGTTCTCACTCGTAAATTTGTGGATAATATACTTGCTATACCTACCCTTTGGAAGACTGCACATTGAAATGACCAACAGCAATCCAATTCGGGGATGTGTACAGTGTCTAGCCATATTAACCAGTATAAACATCCAAATCGCTCTGGCAAATACATGGAATGACCAAGCATCATCAACAGAGGTCGGCAAACATCAACCATCCAGGTCACGCCTTCGACTCACACACCCTTTCCGCACACATTTTCTGTAGGAATCCAACTCCATATTCACACAAACTGGAATTGAAGCCGAAAGATTAGTAGACGTAGGAATATTTACTCCTGGGACTGCTGTTGTGAAATTTACCCCTGCACTCGGCGGGAGATCGGACGTCAACGGTGTTGATGCGTCTCTGATTCCAGCAACCCCAACAGGAGAGATTGGCACCTTTGCTCTTCTCAGCTACGAAGTGCAATTACCCTACAATTTTGACTGGGGGGAAGGTGGTGCTCTTCCTGGAGTGGCAAACGGATTTGCTAGCGCTTGCTCTGCTGAAACAGCAGGCATCGACTGCTGGTCTATCCGTCTCGGTTGGAGATCCGATGGCTTAGGGGAGGTGCTTGCCCACATCCCAGCTGGCGCACAGTCAGACTCTTTCTGGTCTATCCCTCCTCTTACAGGAAATAGAAGCGAAGGTACTGTGGCCATTGCTTCTGGCTCATTTGACTGGAGCAGATATTTAGGGAAGTGGACAAAAATTGAAGTTTTGGTGGACCTCAACACGCCTGGCATTCAGGATGGCATATTAAAAGTGAGGATCGACGGCCAGATGGTCGTAGAAATCTTTGATATCGTGCACAGATTGGATGTCAATGTGCTCATCAGTGCATATTGGTTGAGTGCCCAGTATCGCCAAGGAGTTCCTGCCACAGTTCAAACGCCAAGTTACATCATGCTGAGAGGGCTTTCACTGCTAGGAGGCTATGATCCACCACCTGCACCCCCTTCCCCACCCCCAGAG
>JAAMXV010000563.1:0-58900 GCA_019693495.1 Axilococcus clingmanii
GGATGGCGGTGGAGAGGGAGAAGGTGGAGGTGGCGGTGGGGATGGATAATTGATGGTACCAGGTCCCATAGCTCCGTAATCAAAAATGACAAGGAAATCGCCTGTTATATCTTCTGGAGTTGGTAGTGTAGCACAGAAGGTGATCTCCAGTGGCGAACCTGGATATATCTTTCTCTGGGCTGGATCCACAGGAGCAAATGCCCACTTATTGGGTTCTGCAGTTAATTCTGCCTTGCCTGGTCCGGATGGGCCACTATAAATGACACCTTGATTCAAAGTGAAAATGCCCGCCCAGTTCTCAGATGGGTTGCTTGCAATATTATAAACACGGAGAGCGGCGCATCTACCGTCAGCCCATAACGATGTTTGATTAAAAACACCTTGAACTTGTATTACGTTTGGGCTTTGCGCGTTGGTAACGGCAATCAAAGCCAAAGCAACTACGAGTATGTTGAACTTCATTGTTCAAAGACGGTATTTATTAAACTTTGATTCTTGTAGAGCGAAATCGCCGTTTTGCAAAACAAGAACAAGACTGCGTTTTTGAGTATTAACAACCATTTGCAGAGCATAGCGTGCCTGCTCTTGAACATAGCGTCTACAAAGTGTTAAAATTGAGACAGTATTTTATCAAGTCTAAAATAAATTAGACTGATTGCGATCATATAGGAAGTAACAGCGTCAAGGAATAGCTCAGACATATATTGGAGATGGGAGGGCAACTGAAAACGTTTGTGAAAACACATGAGATGACGGTACGTGAAACCTGGGCAAGTAGTGCCACATCTTCGTGCCATTGTCTATGATAAACCAGAGTACTACTCACATGGTCATCATACCACGATACAAATAAGCATGGCAACAGTTATAGACAACGCCTTTGTGCAAAATGCACTAGAAGGAGCTGGGGCAGGCACAGGTGGAATGACCACTGGGGATGGGGGGGGGACAGGTGCTGGTTGAGGTGCTGGTCCAGGGGCTGGGCTCGGCACTGGGTCTGGGTCATAATTGGCGCAGGCATTGTTCTCACCGGATCCCTCCAGATATTCCTGAGAGTCAGTGGCATTATTTGCTTGTGGGCACGCTGTGGTAGACGACTGATAGTAGAGATTGTTGGTGGCAGAGTCATAACGCCCCACTTCGCATCGAGCTTCGGCCTCAACCGTTCCATCTGGATAAAAATATCTTGCTTCAACAGTGGCAATATATTGATCTTTGGCAGTACACTCCCATGAAGTATACTGACCCATTTCAACCCCAAATTGAGAGTCTTCAAAGTACACCAAATATGAGAAGCCAGAGTCTGTTTGATAACCCCCACCTTGCATTTCTGGGCCACGTTGCGGATAGACCAAATTGCCTCCAAATCCTACTGGCCCACCCTTATTCTTAAATGTGGGGAATGTAGAATTTATTGGGATCGTGTTTGACTCACTCATAAAAAGAGAAGATGAGTTGAGGTTGTACAATGGCACGCAATTCTTGCCCACAAGGTTGGGGAGCGCACTCTCCAGTCTCTTGTCCACCCCATTGGGTGGATCCAAGGTGTCTGGACAGGTGGTGGAATTGCCCACTGTGAATTCTATTTCTGTATCAGTTGTCCTCCCAATCTCGCATGGGTAGTCCAGGAGATAAGCTTCATCTCCTGGAAATGGAGCTTTGAACACTGTGCCATTCAAAAAAGCAAACCCCTTGTTGTACAGAGCCCGATATGTGTCTGAGGACCCTTTCACACACTCATAGCTTTGAGCAGCACCGAACTGAACGACTGGATCCCCATTCATTACCAAAGCATTAGCTGGACAATCGAAGAAGGACGCTTAGTTGGAATTGAAATTGATGAAGCCCGGGTATGCAAAGTCTCCTCACCATAGCCTTGATTAGATGAGATTGAGAAAACACCTGGGGCCTTGAAAATTCCACTCGTCGCTGGCGCTCCTCCCTTGAATTCAAAACCATTCTCAGGAATAGGAATGGAGAAAGCACCTGATGCCGTCGAGAGCAAAAACAAAAAAGATATCATGGCCATCTATCTGATTATTAATGTGCCGCAGTCGAATCGATCAACAAAGACGCGATAGCTTACAGTTGTCAGAAGGTTGTGAAGAAATTGCACAGTACATGTGCGGAGGGTTACTTACGTCTAAAAATTTACGTGCCGGGACATTTATGTAGTGGGAAGCCCAATGCTTGTGGTCAAAGACCCTGGACAATGAATGTAGCTGGTGGAGGACAAGCGTTCAACTGTATATTTATAAGGACACCTTTTCACTTGTTTGGTCATTTAAGAGAAGTACAGCGCATAGAGTGCCTGCTATGAATAGTCTGTTTGTGATAAAACTTGAAAAAATTGGTAAAAAATCGTGAAGCCAAAACAAGTGGAGTGGTGGCGGTATACTTGTATCCTGGGCAAGCACTGCCACCAGTCTGTGATGCTCGTCAATATATAGAACCAGGCCATTCAATATTTGCCAAATGTTTATAGCACTAATGCCATAATCATAGCTACAAATACTACCTTTGTAGCAAATGCACTAGAATCAGGGTTATAGTCGGCGCAGGCATTGTATTTACCTGATCCCTCCAAATATTCCTGACCTACAGTGGCATTATTCGGTTGTGGGCACGCTGTGGTGGACGATTGATAGTAAAGACTGTTGAGGATCGAATCATACCGCCCCACTTCGCATCGAGCTTCGGCCCCGACCGTTCCATCTGGATAAAAGTATCTCGCTTCAAGTGTGGCAATATATTGATTTCTGCCGGTACACTCCCATGAAGTATACCGACCCATTTCAACCCCAAATTTATAGTCCCCCAAATACTCCAGATTAGAGAATCCAGAGTCTGTTTGATATCCACCTTTGACCATTTGTGGGCTGGGGGAGAAGGAAAATTGGGGGTAGAGCAAGGTGCCTCCAAACCCTACTGGCCCACCCTTATTCTTAAATGTGGGGAATGTAGAATTTATTGGGATCGTGTTTGACTCACTCATAAATTGGGAGGATGAGTTGAGGTTGTACAATGGCATGCAATTCTTACCCACCAGGTTGGGGAGCGCACTCTCCAGTCTAAGGATTGTGGTAGCGGTGGTCGCGTCCAAGGTCTCAGGACAGGAGGTAACATTGCCCGACGCGAATCGCTTTTCCCCATTAATGATAATATTAATCTTGCTGTATCTTGGTTCTGTATTTACTGTACTCTCAATCTCACACCCATGATAGTCACCTTCGCCCGGAATTGGACCTTTAACCACTGTGCCATTCAAAAAAGCAATACCCTTGTTGTACAGAACACGAGCTGTGTTGGGAGCACCACTGATGCACTCATAGCTTTGAGCTGCACCGAACTGAACGACTGGCTCCCCATTTCTTACCGAAACAACCGCTGAGCAAATGGAGAAGGATGCTTGGTCGGAGACTTAAAGAATGATCGGGGGTTGGAAAACAAAGGTATCTCACCATAGCCTTGGCTGGAGGAAAGGGAGATGCTGCTTGGGCTAAGGAAAAAACCAAGCGTAGCTGGCGCTCCTCCCTTAAATTCAAAACCATTCTCAGGGATAGGAATAGAGAAAGTACCTGATGCCGTCGAGAGCAAAAGCAAAAACGCTAGAATGACCATCTGATTCTAGGGTTCCTTGAAATAATTGTCCGATAGAAGATGTACTAATTAATACTCGCACAGTATTCACAGAATTGACGAAGATACTCCACAGTTCCACTGCTGAGAGCCAATTACTACGCGTTACAAATCTGGGTACCGCCTCCACCATACCGTATTCTATCGGAAAACCCTAGTGACTGTACTTTAGACCCTGGACAATAGAGAAGGTGGATGACGAGCAACAGAGTTAATTTCCACAGAGACAACTCTTCACATGTTGCTGTCCTGAATAAACATGCAACATGTACAATTGTTTTCGTCACAGTCACACTAGTAGTGAGGAAGAATGATGAAAGGTCCTATATCACTCTATCCCCCTTGGAGATAATAGTACCGACAAGCACATCCACAAAGCATGCGACCAAGGCAACATCAACGTCTTTCACTCAGAATCGAGCACTTTTCCTCCTCTCCAGTGTTTTCTCTCTTGCTTTCTTCCCTTCTGCAGCTGCCTTGGCTTCCCACCATTTCTCTGATGGAAGCTTGCAACCATTGTGATGATCACAGATGTGAGATATCCCATGCGCAGACAACCCACCGAGCGCCCTTGCAAAAGCATCAGTACCTTTGTTGAAAGGCAGTAGCAAGGGTTCTTCTCCTATTAATTTTCCAGCAGGAAGCACTTTCTTCAATTCTGCTTGGCCAAACCGTTGCCATTTCAATGCAGCCTCATCAAGCACTTCTCTCCTCTCCTTGTTTAAAAAACCAGGAAAGAACTGAGTGCCTGACACCTCTTCCAGAGCTGACAAGGGAACCGAGAAGGATGAAAGAGGGACTTGGGGGTCAATGACTGCATTTGGCATCACAAAGGCCCCGACAATGGCCTGTTCCCCGGGCGCCCGCTCACCGAAGACCACTTTGTAAAAGTGTGTAGGGACAGCGACTAACTGTGGAGGTCGACCCAGCATGGGAAACTCCATTTTCCAGCCGCTTCCAACAGGCGCCGGACGAGGAAGATAAAGTGGTCCAGTGACAACCCAAACGTTGGAACAACATGTCTGTGTCAGCTCATAAACATAGCGTTCAAAGCGGGCCCAATAATCTCTGTTGAAACCGGCACCCACTTGCGGAGACACATTCGTCAACGAGAACGTCTCATCTATGGTATCCTGACTAACCTTATGATTTGCAGCTGGTGCCATGTGGCCTCTGTCATACCCACTGTTTTTAAAGTCTGCAAGCTTGGCACTGAACCGCATGTCCGTCTGGGGGTCCTCAAAGAAGGAGGAATTATGGCGATTCCCATTCCTAGGCCCTTGCGATTTCTCTCGAGACAAATGCTCTATAACCCACTTGGGATTTCTAAGTCTGTTGTCATAGCTAACAATAAAATCAGTGAACACTCTGACTTGATCAGCGGTGGGAAGTCCATACTTGCCAGTCGGGTGGTCCGTCAGGGAGGGAACTTCAACGATCGGTCGTTGAGGAGGTTGTAATGACTTCACATACCAGTATGTAAAACTTCCACCGACGGCGACCCCTCCCACAGCCCCAATGACTGCCGCCCTCGAAACCATGTAGGGGCTTTGATCGGATCCCTCAAATCCAAGCTTTCAACGAACCGAAACTGCAACTATCATATGTTGATAGGTTCTGCTGTCCGCAGTTGTAACAATTCGGTGGTGACACGTGGAGATACCATCGAGCTGCAGTTTTCTAACAAACTGATGAGATCTCTCATGGGCCGACCACCCGCGGCGCCAACGGGCCTTCATCTAAAGCATGTAATTCAGCATACTTTAATTAATTAGTGAGACCGCTGAGGTCCATAAACGCATAATTAATATGAACACAATTAGATCAAATCGCTGGGTGTCGCACTGTCGTGCACCTGCCGCACGGAGATCTGTTCCGATAAGTAGGCACTCTATCCCTCGCACTCTCAGCAATTCGCAGGAACATGAGACAGAACAAAATGTTGATAGAAGAGCACTTTTATCGTTTTCCATGGCTCTAGCAGCAGGATTAGTTCACCCACAAGATGCTCGTGCGGCAGGAAAAGCAGCAACCCGTATGGCCAGCGATTTCTGCCCTCCAGCCACCACTCCTGGATTTGTGACATACACTCCAGACAGCCGGTCCACTCCAGCCATCAGAGCAGGTGTTATTACAGGAGATGGCGGATTCTATAAGTTTGATTTGCCAGCAGACTGGCAGGAAGGCACCATTCTGAACATATTGAGCGGCAATTTTTGCATGCCAAAGTGCGAAGAACCATGGTACGAAACTCTATGGACATCTACGTCAGAGGGCAAGGCACAACTTATAGTTTCACCTCTTTACCGCCTGGTCTCCAAGAGTAATGCAACTTTGAAGGACCTTGGACCCCCAGAATCGGTTGTCGAAAGGATAGGCCAGTTCATAACTGGCAACCTATTGGAAATAGAGGATGTCATAGATACCCAAGTAAAAGAGAGAAATGGGCAACAATTCTATCAGTATGAAGTCAATGCTCCCTATGCAAAGGATGGCTCTCATATCCTGGCAAGCTTTACAATCAAGAAGGGTCTGGCGTACCTCTTCGTTGTCGCTGCAAATGAGAAGCAGTGGCCGAAGAGCGAGCAGAAGCTGAGATACACGTTGGAGAGTTTCACGCCATAAAATATTTCAAAACTTTCAATACTTATTATAACCGCAACTTCTCTAGTAATTTGCAATGATCTTGAATAGATACCAAGGAGTTTGCTGCAATTAAGCCACTAGCTGCCACAGCGGGCAAACCAATGCCAGGAAACACAGAGTCGCCGGTCACGAGCAGGCCTTCAATCGGTGTCTTGGCACCAGGGAAACTCCCAGTGCCTGCTATAATTCCAGGTCCATACGTGCCACGATGTCTTCGAAGATATCTCTCATGAGTCAGCGGAGTCCCAACCTTGCTCACCTCCGTCCTCTGCCTTATGTCTGGGATGACCCTCTCCACTGCCTGCCACAGCTTTTGCGAACGCTCCATCTTTAATTGCTCATATTCTGGCGTTCCACGTTCCATTTCTTCCCAGATTTCAAAGGGTTCACTAGCTGGGAAGTATGCATGCAGACAGTGCTTACCTGGAGGTGCTAAAGATGGATCAATGACGCTGGGAATGGATATCAACACAACATTTTGCTGCGCATCCACACCATTCTCCCATGAATCCACTATGATATGGTGGAGCTGCAAGTCGTCTAAATTAGTCCCATCAAACCCAATGTGAAGATGCATAAATGATCTATTCAGTGGCATAGCATCAGTGTTAAACCTCCAGCTTTGGTGGACAGCATCTGGGGGAAGCATCTGGAGTGTATTGTGAATAAATGCATTTGAGACGACCGCTTTTCTTGCCTTAATGACTCTCCCCCCCTTCAATTCCACCCCAATTGCCTTTCTGTTGTTATCATCCAGGAGAATTCGTTCTACATGAGAATTGAGTTGCAGGGAACCACCCCTTTTAACAAGGCCGCGTACCAGAGCATCCACCAAGGCCTGCGAGCCACCCTTTGGAAAATCTAATGCGCACTCTTCTCTGTAAAATTCATTCAACATGAATGCCATCTCTGCAGCTATGGTCCCTTCAGAGGGGAGTCCAGACAGCAGAAAGCAAAGCAGGTCCAACCAATTCTTTATGAATGGGTCATGCACAACACCTTGTATCATTTTACTGAAGGGCCCAGTGAGCTGCAGGGCCGAAGGCCCAAGGGTTATTAAGCTAGGCAAATACCTCCAGACCGCAGTGACAAGCGCCCCCATGTCTGATCTGATGGCAACAGGAGGTAATGCGGTAGCTGCCGCAGAAAAAGGCTTCATATGTTCCTGAAGATGCTGCCATTCCTCGACTGCCGCTGGGCCTCGTATCACTCTCAAAACATCACAGAATTGCTCTGCTCCTACTTTTGTCAAGAATTTTCCTTCAGGCAGAACGACATTCCAAGTGTCATACGTTACTACATCAAGAGGTTGATCAATTGCTTGCAGTACGTGGGCAAGAGGGCTTGCAGCTTTGCCCCTGCTATGGAGCCCGGAGTAGAGGGAAGGGCCGCTTTCCATATGATAGTCGCCTATTTTGAATGTGTGAGCCGCACCCCCAGCTCGGTAATGGCTTTCTACAATTTTCACATCTAATCCATACTGGGCCAGCAAGGCTGCACAAGAAAGGCCGCCGATACCTGCCCCAATCACCACAACATCGACCACCTCTTGAGGGTGCCCAACTGCCCGTGCAATGTGGCATGAACGGACCCTCCGACCACTATCTCCGATTGCCTTAGGGACATTATAAATCGGTAGGCGAAACACCATAATCAGCTCTGATTTAGAAAGTGACCATTATTGAGAAATTAGGATTGTGGAATGTGAGTGGCCCCCAAGTACTCCATACGGTCCTCAGAAGAAGGGTTGGAACTTCTCTGGCGTTACAAGAACAGCTCATGCCAAATGTACATCAAGCGTGTTAAAAGTTCTTTACAAACATATCTTGAACGCTGTAAATACGAGTACACGTAGTTTTTCTCTCAAAAGAAGGTATAATGTTTCAACACAGCAGCTTTAACATCCCAAGTGCACTTCATATCCCTTGGAAAAGAAACAATATCTCCTGCTTTGAAAGATGTTGGTTCTCCACCTTCTGGAGTGACAGTCACTTCTCCTTCTAACAGGTAACAGGTTTCATTGCCCATTGAATAAGTCCATGGGAAGACGGATGCCTCACAAGACCATGTCGGCCAACTCCTGACGCCGAGCCCTAGAATTTGCTCCTCACTGGCGTCTGGAATAACCACTACTTTCCCCTCCACTGGACGCGCTTCATCTGCTATATTTGATGCCATCGTCACCGTCCTAGAGGCACGTCCAGATTTGTGTAGCCGAACAAGATATTGTGATCGAGGAATCTGGAAAGAAGGGCAGGCTAGACGGGGCTTCAGGAACTGCATAGACCCTTGAAACTTTATGCATCCATGGTAAATAAGATATTTGAACTCAGAAATAACTGTATCTTTCCAATCTTTAGCACACACTTGTAAACTCAGTGCGTGTCAGCTGATCTGTCAGGGCTTCTTCACTCTGGATGGACCCTTCACCAACAAAGCTAGCATCTTTAGAAGAGAGATTGTGCTTCTACTCAGTTGAAAGTGTGTACAAGTATCATTGATGAGCTTACCTTCAAGATACATGCTGTGAAGCATGGCCAGGCGTAGCACGCTGGTGACAGGAGCTCTGCTCTTGGTGGTCGATGTTAATTTTTTTCCCCATCGCATTGCTTAAATTTCAGAATAAAAACTGGTCAGACACACATTGTTTAGCAATTTATGGAAATACACGGAGAAGGAGGGGGTGCTGCGCCTTCTCCGGATGCCAAAAATTACATTGTGCCACATAGTGACGACCACACTGCAGCAATCCCTTCGATTCCGGCATTACAACCAAGCTCAATATTGTCGCCATCTCGACCGATTGAAGCTTCTGCAATTCCATGGCCAGCGCCAAATTCGCCCCCTCCTCCAGCTCAGGAGACTACAGTGGTTCTGAGTGATAGAAGGGTGCAGTTGCCATCTTCTGGAGAACTCCCTTCATTGTATTCTCTGTGCAGGCAATGGGTAAATAACGACCCCGACTTCAACTCAGTGCCTCCACCTGTTCTCCCAGAGCCTCCCCAGCTACCTCCTTTTCATGATGTACATAGCGACACTGGTCTGACTGACGGTAGCCCCCCACAGCCCTCCGACCTGCCTAGCATTCCTGGTGAAGGAGAAATCCCATTGCTGGAACAGCTACTCCATCATAATATCACTCATTGGAAAGAAGTAAGAATGTATGACAAAGAAAGAGCAGCATTGACATACCCAAAATATGAGGACAGGCTGAGAAGAGCAATGAATTCTCTCCCTGGTTAGCTTTGAAGCGTACAAACTGTTATTTCTATAATTATCCTGCAGTGCCACCCCCAAAAGCACTTTGTAAACAGCCCACATCCTTTAAATGTGATGTATGGTTCCACGATTCAATGAGCCAGGACTTTCCTTGCACTTGCAGGACTCCTAGAGAACAGTTTGCACTGCGCGCACCTCGAAGAGTCCCCTTTGCACGATTGTACGCTGCATTCATAAAGCCTCCATGACTTACTACAACTATCTGTTCACCCTTATGAGCGCCAGCTATTCTTTCTAGTGCATTCTCTGCTCTTTTTGTCAGCTGCTGTAGACTCTCCCCGCCTCCTGGGATCTGTAGATCTGCATTGTGGGATACCAACGCTCGGTAAGCTTCCGGCTCCAGGTTTGGCGCATCATCACGTCGCAACCCTGTTAGTACCCCTAAGTCTCGTTCTCGCAATTCTTCTTTGAGAATTAGGGGAATGACCCTGTTGTCACTGGCTTTAAGTATGGACTGCGCTGTTTGTGTGCATCGCAAGAGATCTGATGCATAGACCGCTTGTATGCTGCCGAGAGTGTCTTGGAGGTGCTGAGCCAACAGTTTTGTTTGTGATAATCCTCTATCGTTCAAGGGGGGACCTGGGTATAATTGACCTTGCAAACGCTTTTCTACATTCCATTGCGTTTCACCGTGTCTAACTAGAATAATCTGACACATGATCGCTGGATCGAATGTCGATCTCGCCTTCTCGTTGCGTTGTTCTTCCTGAAGCTTTCTCTTTTCAGATCTGGATGTGAAAGGCATAGCATCCAGCACTCGTTCAATATCAAGGGGTTTGAAGAACGTTGCATAACGCATGTTGTTAAACAGAGGGAACTGCGTGCTCGACTACAACAGTCCGCCCGGAAGCTGCTTTGCATCTCCCTACGATTTGCTGTATATCGTTAAGAAAGTTTCACTTTCAGCGTATATCAATAGAATTATCGGTATTAAGATTAATAAAATGTCTGATCAAGAAAGACCAAACCCTATCACTAAAGCTGCCAACACAGCTAGCAGCAATCTCCCTCGACAAGCGAGGGCTCGTGTGGACCTCACCAATGACCCCATTCCCCCAGGAAAGATGCTTGAGGCAGAGCCTAAGCATCACTTCAATCTTTACCCTGAGTCACATGACCAACCCAATCATGCGACAGCAACTGAAGGCGATGCATCTCTTGTAAAGCATGGTCTGCCAGGGATGCATAAAGCAGAAGTTGATAAAATGCATGATGACACCCAAAGGCATGCAGCCTTTGACAGGAGCCAAATGGATTGGCAGGGCACCAGCACTTCTTCCAACAAAAAGATGATGTCCAATCACATTGGGGCAGATTTCGATAAGCATACCAAGCACTTGGATTCAGTGCGTCGAAGCGTGGGAAAAAGCGCTGGGAAGAAGAATGCTACACAACCCCACAAATAAATTATGGATTCCCACGAAAACATCATGTCATAGTTCATCACGACAAGACATGCCAACCTCATCTACTTCATCTTCTTTTTCACTCTCTACGGTACCTTCTTCTCCACCGGAAGCACCGCCTTCACCTTGTCTCGTCACATAACACATTATACTCTTCACTTTTGGAGGAGGCTCTCTGAAAGCTGGGTGTTTGCACAGAACAGGTGTTTTAATAGTCAGCATATAGTTGCAGGTAGATGACTCACGGATGGACGAAACAACAGTGTCCTGTGCTGTGTCACTGCAAAAGTATCTGACTTCTGCCGACCGCTCCTCCTCCGTCAACTCACACAGGTCGCCACTGCTGAAATGGTGTGACACATACTTTTGATTACCCAGTAGAGATGTCTTATCTTCTAGTACAGCAGTGACATCTGAACTGGCGGCATCAAATCTTCCCAAATATTGCTCTTGGCTAATCTTTTTCCGCTCTGTGTGATATTGACGAATATGCTTTTTATAGCAAACTTCATAGGTCCACCAACCCTCTATTCTATAAGCGCACAAGTTTCTGAGGGATTCTAATAAGTTTTCTGCGTCAGGGGCTTCTTCGTGGAGCTGTGCGTCTCCAACCAAAAAAAAGTCCACTGACGTTTCCTCCAGCGCATCATCATTTTCTGTCGGGAGAACACACACATATTGAGTTTGATTGGCATCAGTGATATTGAAGTAGTATTCGGTAGCTACTTCCGGTGCTGCAGGTGATGATGATATCAGCTAGGATGTTGTTGTAGAGAAGAGCACACTTGGTTGCACTCACCAGGACCCAAGGCGATTCCGACGATGTAGTTAGGAACTCCAGAGTTGGTTGCAAATATCGGAGGTCCATCAGTTGTAAATTCTATCGGGTGATTGTTCGGTATCGCTAAAGTAACGTCGTACACAGCCAACAGCAAAGACGCTAACAGGACAATACCCATGGCGAACAAAAATCAAGAAGGAAAAGGAGGAAGTTGCGACCTATAATAGCGTCGCCACATCCACAATTTGAATTTCAGGGATCATAGACGCAATGCTTGATTGGCACATTATAAGAGAAGGCCAGGTACTCGATATAGATTCAGAAGGGTCGGCCCATAATCGCTCCCCCCCATTACATACTGAGATGACGGAGTCAAGTCTCTTCCAACCACAAGCCGAGCAATTCAAGTCATACTCCACAAATTCAGCTCAAATATGCTTACATTTTGATCTCAAGGTGATATATACTTAACCACATTCTTAGTTGCTGCATTTCTGGCTAAATTCTGGTGGGTTGTCGGAATTAAATAATGCAGAGCAGTAATCTCAAGACGCAGTTTCAAGCCACAAATGGGGCTTCAAACTTCATGAACAGACTAGTAAGCTCTAGATGTCAAAGAATGCATTGTAGAAGGCCTGCACAGCCATTCAGAATCGATCGAAGTAAGTCCTGTATATAAGTATCAACGCACATTCGGCTCTCTCAACTCGATACATGTAACCTTAAACATCTGCAACCACAGTCACACAGAAAAGTGCAGTCATCGCCGCTGCAGCAGCAACTGCAGATGCCTCAAAAACCTCCGGCACTCCCGTTCCAAAAAACACAATACTTGTGGTTGGTGGCACGGGAACGCTCGGCAGACAGGTTGTCAGACGTGCGCTAGATGAAGGGTACGAGGTTCGATGTATCGTCAGACCTCGTATGAATCCAGCTGATTTCCTACGTGATTGGGGTGCTACCACTGTTCAAGCTGACCTGCTCGACCCTACATCCATTCCAGCAGCCCTGGTCGGCATCCATACGATCATCGACTGTGCAACTGCTCGCCCAGAAGAGCCGACCGACAAGATTGATTGGGACGGTAAAGTAGCACTCATTCAATGTGCACAGGCCATGGGAATTCAAAGATACGTGTTCTTTTCAATTCTTAAGTGTGACAAACACCCTGAAGTGCCGTTGATGAACATCAAGCATGCGACTGAACAATTTTTGGCGACAAGCGGCTTGAACTTTACTGTGTTTAGACTCTGTGGCTTTATGCAAGCGATCATTGGTAACTATGCTGTCCCAATTTTGGAAGAGAAGCCTGTTTGGGGAGCATCAGATGCGACGCGCACAGCATACATGGACTCTCAGGATGTTGCACGCTGCGCTTTGGCAGCACTGAGAGCAGATGAAAGCATAGGAAAGACTCTTCCATTGGCAGGCCCCAGAGCTTACACCACCGAAGAAGTCATTAGACTTTGTGAGACTCTGGCAGATTGTGACGCAGAAGTTAGAAATGTTCCTGTATGGCTCCTGAAATCAACTCGAAACATCCTCCGGTCATTCCAGTGGGCAACTGATGCAGCAGACCGTCTTGCTTTTGGGGAAGTATTGTCATCGAATGAGAGATTTGATGCTAATATGGAGGAGACCTATAAAGTATTGGGTATTGAGGCAAGCTCAATTAATTCTCTTGAGGGCTACTTGAAGGAGTACTTTGATTCTATTCTTCGCAAGCTGAAAGAAGTGGGTGCTTCTTCGAGACAGACAGATTTTTATGTTTGAGATTTGATTCTTTGTCCACATGATTATGTAATGCTGAGAGAGAGAGAGTGAGAGAGTACCTATATCGATCTATAATCTGCATTCATAGGCATATTGTATCCTGGAATTGGCACTGTTGATGTGATCTCTGGCACAGTCCATCCAGCTGCTTTGAGCTTCTTTCTGAACAATTCAGGGTATTTCTTCTCCTCTTCTGTCCGAGAATCTGCCTTCTGAACTGGTTTATCAGATAAGTAAAGAGGTTCTCTGTATTCGGCATTGAGCCATGTTGTAGGCTTCAGTCGCCCCCTGCACATAGCAGGCAGCAGGTTTCCCCAGGCACCCCTCCCTAGATTCTCATCTATGTCGTCTCTGATGCTCTGACAAAGAACAATGCGTTTATACCCCTTCACTGTGCTCAAGTCTATAGCTGCGTGTTCCTCTCCTTTTCCTATCAATTGCAACCATCTCCTCACCCCTCCAATCCCCTCAAACTCAGCCACACGCTCTTCAATGGCCCGCGACACTCTCAATGGGATGGAGTCCCTTCCTGGCGGCTGGGACGACCCTTGGCAGACTTCGATCGAAAGGGCCACATCTTCTTTTTCCAGAAATTGCACATGTACAAACCAATAGGCAGGAATAAAGAGAATATCTCCTGGCCTCAGAACGCACCTGACCCCTTTTGCATGTGTTGACAGGGGCCACATCCCCAGGTCGAGTGGATCGCCATCCAAGTCCACCATGGAGTAGGTGTCGTATGGGTGGTGCATGGGATAGGGATACATTCCACGAAATGCATGGTCTGGTGGTATGAGAAGAATACGTCTACGGCCAGTCATTTGAGCGAGGAATCTATCTGAGAGATTGTACTGAGCTGGTAGGAGACCATCCAGGGTTCCAATTTGCATGTGCACTGCTGACACAGAGCCAAATTTTTGAGCCTGCAAGAAACTATTGAACCATACAGTGTCAACATTAGCCTCTTCCAATTGCAGGGGGATGCTTGCATATACCCTCCGTTGTGTCCATGTGGAAGCACAGTCTATCAGCTCTGAAATGGTCATGGCCAAGAGCCGAGTTTCAGGCTCCCTGACGTGATACATACTCCCATATATATTCTTGATTGGGTCTGCCTTGATAAATCTATTTCTCTTTGGTTCTGAGCACATGACTTCTATGTTTTCCATCGTCTTCAGTGTTCTGAGTTGCTCAAATCCACAGCTAGTGGTGAGAGAGATCAAAGGGGCCTTTTGGAGGACCACAGGTCTGCCAGCCCACACAGCCTTGTGGGCCGAGTACACTGATTGAGGACTATCCAGTTTCAAATACTCCAACCATCCACCATCTAAAGAAGGATGAAATCTTGGCTTGGGGTCTCCTTGCTCTTCTCCATGCTCAGTATCCCTGATTTTCAAAAATGAGGAGTGATATAAGCGTTGGCACGCCAGTCAGTTGGAACGTCCCAGCGGTGGGCAACTTACGTGAAAGAAACAGCTGCAAGTCTTGGAAGCAAAGCTGGACCAAGGTCTGTGGCAGACTTCCGTGGGCGTATCTTGCCTTGCCCATGACAGGTAGCGACGTTTCTGACTGTTTTGTCGTGAGCCATAGGTACCCGTTGATCGTCAATGTCTAGATCAGCTCAAGCTGACAACGCCAGGCTTAGCAGTAAATAAGGTAAAGATGGCAAAAAATTTAGCAATGCAGCATCTGAGTTGCTCTATCAGCGAATTCATCGAACGTAGTCAATGGTCAATTCTGCCCAGCAGGTGGGGTCAACAGGTCCAAGACAAAGTTGCAAACTTACACACAGCTCTGAAGTTGTTTCATCATAGGTTTGGTTGAGAAGTAATGTCGTTTTCTAATTGGTACATCCCAAGCAGTGGGCCTGCAAACCTAAACAATGCCCATGCTACTATCAAGCCAACAATCGACGCCAGGGCAGCCTTGTTTGCCCAGAATAACAACCCTCGCTCACCCATATACAACTGTGTAACTTTCTCGAAGGGGTTCATTTTTTCCCAACCGTCTGGGAATAATTGCCCCTCAGGCCAATTGGCTTTAGTGCCATCATTTGTTGGCTTGGCTGTTGCTGGTCTAGGCGTGGGGCGCAAAGCTTCTGATTGAGCGGCCTTGGTTCCTTTTCTACTCTTAATTGATGCTTCCAAAGCTTCCAAAAGGGAGTCTTCTTCCTCTGCGCTTGAAGATGCCGCGCCTTGTTCACTTTTCTCTTGAGCGTGCGTGATGCACTTGGACTGGCGGTCTGCAACAAACAGGGGAGATCTCCACATAGGATATCTTCGTTTCTTGGTTTGAGCCGACACATTTTACTCACATTTTGCCTTGTACACCTTAGAATTCGTTCTATAAGCATGTGGACGACTCTGTAGGTTCAAGCCTACACAGGTTCCCTTGGGCAGTATTGCGGAGATCATCTCTACTAAATAAAGCTGTGCTGTTTTAGTTTCTGAAGAAAACCACAGCCAAAATTCTTAGCCAATAAATTTATGACGGATTTATAATGCCTTCGACATCTGTCCACGCACAGGATACTGCGCTCGGTAATTACGCTTATAAGCTAGCTCTATAAATTTATCATATTCAACCTGCGGTGTCAAAAATATCACATACCGATTTTGACTTAGCTTTGATCTTTGTTAAGAACAAAGTCTAGTAAAAATTGGCGTCTTCCCCTCCGAGCACTGCCGAAGAATCGACATGCATGCTGCTCTACCAAAATCTACTGCGAGGCCAGGATGCGTAGCTTTGAAACCTACATCAATGGGCCACAAAATTGCAATATCAAATAAAATCAGGCTTGTATCCTATGCTAAGCGTCAGATCGCTGATATAGAGGACGACCACGAGGACGTCATCACCTCCTTTTTCAAACTGGATGAAGATCCTGACAAAGAGCTGTAAGTAATCACACATTATTCCATTTACAAATGCATATATATCATAATTTGTTGAGTTCATTGTAGAAATGAAAGTGCGGTCGACCTCTTTCTAGAAACGCTAGACGTCGAGCCTACAACGTCAACAGACCCTTATCACAAATTAGTCATGGGGGAGATCCGGGATGCCCTAGAAACGAGATCATTGCCGCTTAAGATGCCTAGAAATGACATGAACGTATGGGAGGCACGTGCCTATATTGAAAAGAGACGGCGGCACCAAAGGGAGCAGTTAGAATTTGACAACCGAAGGCGGCAAGTCATACGGCGAGGACATGCGAGTGCTGATTGGAGGACGGACATCAGATGCAGAGATACTGCAGTACCACTAGAGCCTGAATATAGAGAGTGGACTCATAAAGAGATCTGGGACCTCATAACAAACGGAGGGAGATGGGCAGACCCACGTGACGTTCCGCTGAAGGAGATGGATCCCCTCGGCAAGGCAGATTACACGTTTGAAGGCGTGGCGGACGAGTATCAAGAAGACAACTTGCCCAATGGTCTTCCAAATCACTCTGGTATAGTTTACTGGCTACAGTCAATAGGAAAGATAATACCAGAAGACGATGAGGATTCGATCGTTGATCAAGAAGCAGAGGAAGCCTTACTAAATGCAGACTTTGAAGATTTTGACCAGCAGTGGCCAGATTTCACAAGTGATGATGGATATGGAGAAGGGAAAACTCTATGATGTAACAGCACCAGGAATCAGCTTATCTATCAAATATCTCTCTATGTACGCTCGCATGGCGGGACTATGAACCGGGGTATTCAGGGAAAGGGCTATTGATTTTCCTGTCCTTTTGGCTAGCTTTTGAGACAATGCATTGGCATCTTCTGAGGATTGTCCAGAGATAAGGGCTGTTGTGGAAGGAAGGGTGTCCTGGAGAGCAGATGGGTACTATATGATGGAATTCTGAAGAAGAGACGGTGACAGACAGGAAGCCAGACAGCTTACTAGTGAGGTTGGCATTGCCACGCTTAGGTTGTCCATCTTATGTGTTCCAACCCCTACCCATACGTAATACTGTTTTGCTAGCCGCACAATTTGAAAATGAATCGCAACGTCATCATACTCTCCGGTACTTTGCTGAACTTCCATTCCAAACGCGCCCAGAGTACGGAAGAGATACCCACAGTTTTTTAATAAAGGCTAATTTATACAGAGATGTACGCTTGGGAACAATACTATCTCACTGACGAGCACTCCGAGCCAGCTCTGCAAGGCTCTGGATGACGAAGTCGGGCATGCGACTCTCACTGAGCACAGCCAAATCAGCTACATCTGTGACACCAGTCAACGGCAGTATGGTTCTCAACCCACCCTCTTTACCAAGATAAATATCGGTATCCAATCTATCCCCAACTATGCAAGATTCCTCTGGCTTGAGTGAGTATTCACCCAATAAATATGGGAGCAGCCATCCACCACCCTTGCCGACATTGATTGCTTGACGGTCTGTTGCCTGTTCAATAGCTGCTACTATTGTACCTGTGCCTGGCATCATTCGACCATCGCCCATGTCATCATAAGCATCTAAGTTAGTGGCAATGAGCATGCAGTCGGGTAGCTCCCGGATGTGCGATGATGCCCTACAGAGTGCTTCGTAGGAGAATGCCTCATCAAAGGCCACCACAACTGCCTTTACCTCAACATCTATAGGCATCTTTCTAAAGTCTTCCAGATTCCAACCTTCAGTTCTATTGCTGCAGTGTTTGAAGTCTATCCCAGCCTCTTGTAATTCATCAGCAACTCCATTCCCTCCAACCAAAAGCACCCTTCCTTCAAACTGTACAGATTTCAAATAAGCTGCAGCACAAAAACTTGATGGTATGATTTCTTCAACATCTACTTGTAGATTCATATCTAAGAACTTTGCTTGATAAGCTTTTCTGCTTTTTGAAGAGTTATTCGTTAGGAAGAGCAGTCGGAGTCCAAGTTGACGGAAGTGCAATAGAGCATCTCTAACTCCAGGAATAATATCACCTCCTCGCCAAAGAACCCCATCACAATCTAATACTAATGTTTTAATGCCGTCTAGAGCATGATGTAAGCGAGACGAAAGGACCTCATGTCTTCTACTTGAAGCAGATGAAATTTTCGGCCACAGCTTCCGTGGCGTATTTCTGTGAGCCACAGAACGATGAAGACCTAAGCTCCGATACGTGCTAGATTTCATAATACGTGTTACAACACTATCGCACGTGTTTGGCTTGAAAAACTGGCGAGGCCAGAGAAGAGATCTCAAGTACCACCTAGGCTGATGATTTTGATGAAGTAGCTGGAGGTATCTTGTCAAATTGGGTTTCCCGATCTCCTTGAAGATCATTTTATCAAAATTTTAAAAGAATGCAGTTGCCGAAAATACTCATAATTTCCTCTTCTAGTGAAGATTCAGAAGCGATCAAGTATCTCATTGCTGAGCACAATAACAGATCTACCTGGTTTATAAATACAAAGTATTATACAGCAGAAGCAGAATTACACGTAAAAAGCACTAATGACGTAGAAGACCTTGGTAGTTACGAGGCTGTAGTCCTCACTTGTTCTGCGAGAGATCGGGCATCCCTCAACCTCCTGCAGGATTGGTGGGCGTCTCAGGATGACTCTTCCACAGATTGTTTGCCAATTAAACTCATGGCGGCAGTAGGCCATGAATCTTATACGTGGTTTGAGGAAGCAGATAACTGGTGCTCTGAAAGATTGGTAGAATTTATTGATTGCACAGCTGGACCGGCTAGACTCCGCGAGGCTTTGCAAGCGCACATGTGGCCAGGACTGGTTCGAAAGAAAGAACCCAGTATGCTGCCTGGGGTTGAGGATGACATGGACTTATTATCTGTAGATGAGTTATTGAGTAGATGTGGCGATTCTGATTTACTTGTGGAAAACGAAGATGAGGGAATAGACAAACTATTTGAGCGTCTCTATTCTGCACGTGAGAAATTTTCCCAATTGCCAGACTATGATCGAAGAGAACAAGCCGCGCATCTTGTGTCACAGTTGATGTTGGCTATAGGGTTGGATGATGATGGTGATGATGATGATGGTGATGATTAAATTAATTTTTGTTTTTTTGAGTTATTTATTTAAATAATGCTTCTAGACCTGGAGGAGGCCAACGCACTGGATCAAAACCCCTTCCACCAAAAGGATTGCACCGCATCAGTCTCCAAGCAGTCAAAAGAATCCCTTTGCTGACGCCAAATTTCTTAAAGGCGTCCATTGAATATTCAGAGCAAGTTGGTATGTATCTACATGCTGGCTGCAACAGAGGAGAAATCAAAGATTTGTAACCTTTGAGCAGTGCTAAAGCCGCTTTGACGCCGGGCGAATCTTCCTCTGAGCTGTTTTCAGTGGTTTCATCGGTGTCGCCGCCCGCTTCTTGCTTGCTCGGAGCAGATGCTAGGCGATATTTCAAGTCATTGTTGCGACTGATGACTCGAAAGCTAGGTTTTCTATGACAATGCAGGCATGCTCGAACTCCTAATCTAATCTGGTGAGGTGATTTGTGCTTACCGTGCAGGACCTTAGGGGCACAACTGCGAGAGCCTCGGAATATGTTCGTACTATGCATTCCAAAAACATCACTGAGAAAATTAATTTGCGAGAGAACGTGTCGTACCGTTCGAAAGATGGCCAGACTTAAGGCAGGAATCACAATTGTGCAACCGCTGACTGGAAGACTTCTTAGCTGCTTCCTATCGCGTGGCCAGTACCCTTCCAACAACCAATCAAAATCTTTGGGGATCAAATTCTTAGCTGATTCAAGCGATTCTGATAAAGGGTGCATGAAATTATCATGGCCTTTCGACATGATTGAACGGAGCCATCCTCGTGGAATAAGTTGCAACTCCCAATCTATTGCTTTGTTTGGGCACAGGAGATTCTCAAGACTCAACAGAAGACGTGAAGAAATGCCTCCGAAAACTAGAGCGACTGCTGCGCGACCGACAGTCTCGAGCACCACTGGAAGCACCACTGGAAGCAAGGGCGTCGAAGAGTTCTATGCAGAAACAGGTGCCCGTCTGCTTGTACCCTCATTGTTTCGAGTCCGGTCTCCGTACGACAGAGAAATTGGAGCACTCTTCCTCCCTGCACTGATAGCTCTCTTGCTGGAGCCATTGCAGCAATTTATTGACACTATTATAGTCGGGCGACTGGGTGTCCCACAGCTGGGAGCTCTTGGTCTTGGAACCGTTCTCTTTCAATTTGCACTTGGATTCTTTGCCAGTTTAGTGTTCGCAACAACACCAAGGATTGCAGCGTGTGCAGCTAAACGAGATCTGCACCAAGCCTCAAAGCAGACAGCACAGGCAATGTGGATTGCGCTGTTCTGTGGATTTGCCTTGCAGGCATTTATATATGCAAAAGCACCTGATATTATCAATTTCATGTCCTCGGATTTATTTGTTGGTGGTTATACACTGTCTTATTTAAGGGCAAGATCATTTGGGTTTCCCGGAGCTCTCATTATGATGGTTGCCATTGGCGCCAGCCGAGGACTGAAGGAGATGAATACCCCCCTCCTGGGGAGTGCAGCATATTTGATAGCATTGACTTGTTTGGATGTACTTTTTGTCACAGGTCTCGGCTGGGGCATGGAAGGGGCTGGGTGGGCAGCATCTGCTGCTCAATGGACGGGCGCAGGGGTCGTCACCCTTTTGCTTGCGCGGAGAGGAGCATTTCGATTGACTGATATGTTTGATATTCCCAAGCTTGAGGCCGTTGTGCCTTATAGCAAGATGACTGTATCACTGGGCATCAACAACATCTCTGCCTTGGCTCCAATTCTGGTGGCAACATCATTGGCAACAAATTTAGGAGCTCCAGAGCTCGCTGCTCATACAATTTTAAGGCAGTTGACAGGGTTTTGGCTTCAAGGATTCATTGCTTTGAATGCCACTGCACATAGTCTTGTAGCAACTGATCTGAGCAGAGGAAGGGCTGATGGAGCCGGTAGAGTACTGGTACGGTGTGCCCATTTGGCAGTCATTGGGAGTCTGCCGGCCTGTCTGGCTCTGTGGACAGCTCGGGAGACCCTGCCTGGGTTATTCACTGCAGACTCGGGTGTCATTGACGATGTGGCTGTTGTCCTCCCATTCCTATTACTCTGCATGCCTCTCGATGCACTAGGTACTGCACTAGAAGGGGGAATTCTTGGGGCTGCAGACACTCGCTGGATTGCCAGCCGAACTGTAGCAAGCAGTTGTTTATCACTGCTTGCATTATTTGCTGTTGATAGTGGACAGACAGACTTGGCTAGCGTATGGATGGGACTTAAAGTCTTAAACCTGGCAGCCTTGTCGTTTGATCTGTTTAAATTTAGCGGCCCTGTTTTAACGGGGGTCAGAAAGACTGTGAAAGGACGGAAATACTAACAACTGATGAGATTTATTTGTAATGTAATATTCTATGCACCTAATGCGCATGGCTTAGACTCCACTTGGCTTGATTACTAGCATACATGCCTGCCCTACGCCCGAAAACAGTACACTCTAATAAACTAGTTCCTGCTAACCTATTCGTTCCATGTAGTCCTCCCGCCACTTCGCCAGCTGCATAGAGGCCATGTATTGGTATCCCATCTGCAGTCAGCACTTGACTGTGTTCATCTATCAACAAACCTCCCATGCAGTAATGGACGACAGGAGTCACTTCAGCCACATAAAACGGTCCTTCCAAACAGAGGCCACGCCCATCAGGCGGGAATAATCTCTTTCCGAAAACATCACTTTCCCCACTCATGGCGGCCTGTTTGTACTGCTGCATCTCTGCCTCAATGACATCCTTCTTTACCCCTATCTTTGCCGCAACTTCCCCACAGTCAGCGCATTTTGTGAAGAACCCTTTGGTGACGTAAAATTTCATGCCAGCTCCAAAAGATTCAGCTGCAATGGCATCGAGAAGCAGAAAAGCATTCTTCCCTGGCTGTTTCTGCATGGCACCAGATACAACATCTCTCGTTGATAATTCATCGACAAATCGCCTTCCATCCTTGTTTAAAAGTATGCCACCTACTCCACGCAATTTCTCTCCTGCCAAAAACTTCGTGCGGGCATCAGGATTTGCAGGGTCTACAAAACCAGTGGGGTGGACTTGAACTTTATCACAGTCTACCAACGCAGCTTTGAAAGTGTCACACGCTGGCTTTATCAAATCTCCCGTCGCCCATGGACCATTCGTGCTCGGCAGACTTGCAATTTCTGGCCCCGCAAATTCCCGAAGCAACATGGCATTGGCTCCAAAGCCTCCACTGCATAAGACCACGGCATGTGACTGAACCTCACTCTGTGATGTAGTCTCTGTGTTTTCATAAATAACTCCTCCGACTCCTGTGCCCTCTGCATCTGGCATGAAAGATACTACCTGTGAATTGAGCATGGGGGTGATGTAAGGGTGCTCTGTTATTTTCTGCTCCAACGCTCTCATGAGATCAAAACCAATCGGACCGTGCGCATCTGTATGTGTTCTACACTTTGTGTGCCCACCCAACTGCACAACAGAACTCGTAAGATCTAGCCCAGTTTTCTCTTCCAGGTACTTGATAGCATTTTCTGAGTCGACAGCAAGAGCATTGACAAGCTCTGGCCTGGAATAGCCTCCTCCTGATTTTAAGATGTCCTGTGCAAATGAGTGGCAGCTATCACCATGGCATACAGTGACAGCACTTATACCAGACGAAGCCTTCTTGCTGTTTCCACCGAGGCACGAGTGCTTCTCGAGGAGAACAACCTCGGTATGAGAATCCGCTGCGGTGAGAGCTGCGACTGACCCTGCTAGGCCACTCCCTACGACCACTAATTTGGGATTCTCCGCAGACCCCATCAATGATATGGGCCTTATTAACGATCCGCGCTTATTTTCTTGTTGATACTTGATTTGATTTGGGAGGGCAGCTTGCGGTCTGACGACGGATATCATCCCGTCCGATTATGTATTGGTTCTGCAAACCCTACCAATTCATCGCCCATCAGTGAAAATATACTGCACCTTGCTTTGGAAGAACCTTCTTGCATTACATAACACCTGTGAGCACCTGACGAGTACTTCTGCCTCTGGGGTGCCGGTTGCAGATGCGCATGGCTAATATACATGCAATTTTTAAACACCTACACCATTGTTAAAATGAAGGAAAGACTAGAAGTATCTTCTATATGGCACGAGACAGTGAGTGCGTTGTTCTTACGTAGTCTTGTAACATGGTTGACCAAATTCTGATCGTAGATTCATCACTCGAAAGTAACATTCTTGTCTCAGCAAGGTGATACTATTTATAGTGGATGCGATGCTGCAGCTCCAAAAATAAAAGAGATTGAAGAGCCTTTGATCGTTGCAGTTTCAGCAGCCACCGGGTCGGCAACTCGAGAGTTTGAGACGGAAGAGCAACTGACTGTCAGAAATTTGTGGTCTGACTTATCCTCCTCGTCATTGATAGCAGTCACAGGACAGGGGCACGTACTGCAGTATTCCTTACAATCTGGAAGGTTGCAAGAGAAGGTGTCATTATTTGACATCTCAAGTCAGCTGAAGGCGGCATCGCCAGATGCTGTCGACCAGCCAAGTATAGTATTTCCAAAGATAGATGCAGAGGAATTCCTTGCAGAGTCAGGTTTCAGGGGTATCAGGGAAGGTTATGTGTATAGGGATGTGGGTAAATTTGGTTCTGGGTACTACAGGAAGGACATTGCTGGATGGGTATCAGCCCCCCCCGTTACCCAAACTCAAGCAGTGATTCGCAGCTACATCCAGAGAAGCATCTCAGCTCCACCTACAACGCCTGCGGTCCTGCACATCCCTGAAACTGACATGTTACTCACAGCTTCTGTAGGTAGCAGTGATACTGCAGCTCGAGTGTGGAAGATGAGCACTGAGTCGTCATCATCTTCATCAGGCTGGGAACTGGTGCGCACCCTATACTATCATGAAGCCCCAGTGCTCTGCTTTGGTGTTGACATGTGCAGATCATTGCTCTTCACAGGGTCTTATGACAAGACAATAGCTATTTGGGACATGAAGGACTGGTCCCGAGTGACAGCTTTGAAGGGGCATGGCGGAGGGATACGGGCGCTTGCACTGTCCCCAGATGGGGCTCTGTTGTACAGTGCAGGTGCAGATAATACCATAAGAGCCTGGGATACACACACGTGGCTGTGTTTGAGGACATTGCATGGGCGACACGATGACACTTGTTGGCCGGTGACCTTGGCTCTCTCGCCCGATGGGTCATTGCTGGCCAGTGGGTCGTCAGGGCCTTTTGGAGGAGCTACGATAAAGCTCTTTAATACGCGAAGAAAAACGCAAACATCACCACATTGGGTGGGTGATGGCTCGGAGCATGCAACATCAGAACATGGAGAATGTCTCGCAACGTTTGCGCATTTAGGATTTGAACAGAAGGGAGATGTCTCGGCATTATGTTTCTCCAGCGATGGTGGACGGCTGTACTCAGGAGCGAGTGATGGGACTGTAGTGGCTTGGAGTCTTGTGTGGTGCGCAGTACAGAGTCAAGGTTTGAAAAAAGGGTTTCTCTGAGCAGCAGAGAAGACTACTGTTTTTACACTTTCGAGAGGTTCCTTCTATCTAACAAACATATTCTTCTTCAAATACATGATCGTATCTGGATAACAAGTATAACACAAAGCACTACTACACATTCTACAGTTGGTAATAAATGTTCTTGTAAGTACATACATAGGGACAAGTGATGTCAGTACTTGTTAGGTGGTTTTGTGGACGCCATTCGAGCGGCACCGAGCCTTGGAACGAAGGGTTGCTGCTGAACGATGAGACCTGGATTGGAAACACGATGGGCTGGTGCAGCTACCATCATAAAAGCCTCTGATGTTTTTGGGGAAGCTGCAGTCATAGTTGATCTGACAGGAGAAGCAGCTGCTTCTACCAAGTTGCTCACCGTCTGGGCTGTTTTCTTTCCCGCCGGGCTTCCAAAGTACTGTGCATGGAAAGGTGGAGTCAGTGAGTATAGCGCTAGTGATTATAAGCATACGTTAGCAAATTGTTACCTTTGTAATTGCACTCTTAAGTGCTACTGCTTCTTGAGCTGCCATATGTATGTATACAGGTCTTAGCAATCACGGTAGTTGTTAAATCTAATCTACGGCCCAGCTGATTACACCTTACATATATTGCTTCCTCACACCTTTTATGAAATATGCAATATAATTTCGAGATCGTCGCTTGCTCCAAAGCTTAATAGCACTCGAAGAGTCAAAGTTGAACGTCCTCGTTGGAGTGACGTCAGCTGACCAGGACATTCCACACACATCCTTTCTTTTCATGGTCTGTGAGGATCCTGCTCCCACATTTTTCCTGTAGTGGACTCTTTCTCGTTTTTACGCTAGCTGGTTTGACCCCCTCTGGTTCTGTTTGGGTAAAATCCTGCATCTATACTTCACAGTCACTGTATACATGCGAATATTCTTTCTCTCTCTTTCTCATGCAACCACCATTGGCGAGCCCTCAGTACCACCAGCCGGCAGTTCGTCCGCTCCCTTATCATTCGGAATTTCTACTCTATCCAATTTTGCCCGTGAACTTCTCAATTTTAACCTCAATGATTCATACATCCTGTGGTCTTTCCTGGATACCGAGGGCTGCACTTTCTCTAATGCTTGCTCAAAGTGAGCAGGCGTTACCTGCCCTGCGGGCCCACCACCACCCTTCAGCATACTTTCCTTTATTGCCACTACACATGCCTCACGCACAAGAGCAGCCAGATCAGCTCCACTGAAACCACTCAAACTATCTGAAAGACCCATAGCTTCAATATTTACGTCTGGGCTCAATGGGTTTTTTCTAGTCAGGGTTGTGAGGATGGAAGCTCGGCCTTCTGCAGGGGGCAATGGCACATACAATATTTTATCCAAGCGACCAGGTCTCAACAACGCAGGGTCAATGATGTCAGGTCGATTGGTAGCAGCAACTATGTACACTCCTGCTCTGCCATCAATGCCGTCCATTTCAGTGAGCAATTGATTGACCAATCGCTCAGCCGCTGCGTTTCCGCCATCCGACCCACCTCCTCTGCGAGGTGCTAAAGCGTCCAACTCATCAAAGAATAGGACACATGGTGCCGCCGCCTTAGCCCTCGAGAACAATTGCCTCACTGCCCTCTCACTTTCACCGACATACTTGTTGAGCAGCTCTGGGCCTTTTATAGATATGAAATTTGCGCCGCTTTCAGCAGCGGCAGCCTTTGCGACTAAGGTTTTCCCACAGCCTGGAGGGCCAAATAACAGTACACCAGCAGCTGCTGAGAGACCCATGGCTTCAAAAACCTCAGGCCTGGCAATCGGTTCTGTGATAGAGAATGTCAACTCTTCTCTGATGTCTGCCAATGAGCCGACATCTGCCCAGGTCACGTCTGGAGTGGTTGCAAAACCCTCCCTGCGAACAGAGGGCTGAACTTTCTGTATAGCTCCTTCAAAGTCACAGGCTGTGATTGCAAGCCCTTGTAACTCCTCCGGGGTCAAAGGGCCCTGTCCAAGCCTTCTGTTCTCTAAAATACTCTCTCGACCCCCCTCCGCGAGCGCATCATGCTGCCTCTGCGCATCCAACATTTTGAATATTCTCTGAACTGCAAGCGCAGCAGATTCCTTCATTAATGCTGCTAAATCTGCCCCCACAAAACCTGGTGTCTTCTTTGCTACAGCTACAAAATCAAAATCCCCGTCCAACCGCAGTCTTCGAGCCAAAACCCTGAGGATTGCGCACCGTGCACCTTCGGATGGGATGCCAAGTGATATTTCCCGGTCGAACCGCCCGGCTCTCCGCAGCGCTGGATCCAGTGCATCTGGTCTATTTGTTGCGCCAATAACAACAACATGTTTCTTTGGTTTATTATTAGTAGTACAGGGTTGCCCAACATCACTGCTACCTCCATGGCAGTGTGCCGATTCGGCAAGGTCATCCAGACATGTCAGCATCTGAGCAACTATTCTGCGCTCCATCTCTCTTTGGGCAGTCTCCCTTTTTGGTGCAATGGCATCAATTTCATCTATAAATACTATGCAAGGGGCTACGGCTACTGCTTCTTGGAATAACTGACGAACCTTAGCTTCGCTTTCGCCTGACATTCCAGAGACAATTTCAGGGGCGGACACTTTTATAAAAGCGACGCCACATTCATTAGCAATTGCGTTGGCTAATGCAGTCTTACCACATCCTGGAGGACCATGCAGCAATACACCTCTAGGAGGGTCAACGCCTAGCCAGTCATAGACTTCAGGGTGCTTCAATGGATACTCAATCAACTCCCTAATATCATCTAATACCGCTTCTATTCCTCCTAAATCGGAGTAGGTGATGGCTGATGGCGAAGTAACAGATGACTGAGTTCCTGGTCTTACAGACGTCCTAGCCCTTTTAGATTTCTTTGCATCCATGCTTGCAACTGTTCGCTTAGGTTTTGTTTCAGGTGCCGGGGCATGCTGTTGACTGTTGCATATTTCCATGTCGCCCTCTTTTTCGCCCATTTGCTTACCATACATTGATGTGAGACTCGAATTTAGGCCTGCTAATGGTAATGGCTTGCTGTCGATATCAATCTCCGCATCTCCATCTAATTCTGGCTCGCTACTATCGCTATTCTCTTTCGCAGTAGTTTGGCTTCTGTGACGATCTTCCAGGGCCTGCAGATCAGACAAAGAGGGTAATGCGTTTGTAACACTGCATACATTATCAATCCCAGTTTCTATACAACATACTTGTAAATGTAGCTCGGGCTTAGCTAGACCCGCACGTTTTAATATACTATCAATTGCCCGTGCAACTTGTTGCTTGAATGGGCCAATTTTCTGACGTTGATACTCCTTGTAATTAGATCTTAAATAATCACTTGTCTCATCTACGTCTGTATAATCATTATTAAGTCCGTACGCTTCAATCCTTGGCACCAATAATCTGTCAAACAAAGTAGGGCCAGGGGAACGTCCTTGTCTGCCTTTCATACTTTACAATTGAAAAGTTCAAGCTAATAACTATAGCATGAATTACCTCTTTAAACGCCCTCAATTCTGGCAAGAACTGCATCATGCCAAGCTTGACTTTAAGGCGCTGGTCTCCGTTTTTGTTGCCATATTTCAAGGATAAATAGTCGGATTCTACAAATTACTGCAGTTAAAATATACATATGTAGCACATTTTAAAATTTCTAAGAATTACAACAGCTACTATAGGCGGAAGTGAAGGATAAAGTCTCAGTCAGCCAGCCATGAGGCCGATACCTCTTGGCAGGGGAGCTCGTCCACTCCTCGCTCCTCTTAGATACAGTGCATTATTCTCTTTTTCTTCTCCCTCTCGCATGTGCTCTTCAGTCAGATCGGAAAGTAGCTCTAACAATAGATCTCCGGAAGAGCAAGCCTTTTTGCAAGCTCTGGAGGAAAACAAGCTGGACCCTTCTGTGTATACATTCAAAGAGGCCCTCGACGAGGATTCTTTGGACGACTTTCTTGAAGAGCTGGATGACCCATGGATGAGAAATCCTGCCATACTGCCAGAGTTTGGATTTGATGAGGCATCTGGGACTGATGAGAAGGATGATCATCCTTATAGTCGAATACAGACTTTGTCCTTGGAGGAGTTGCGTATCCTGTCACCGACAGCGGTCCTCATCCATGTCGGCGCTGCTACTGATACTATGGTCCTCCCTCAAGGGACTGTGCAAATTTCACTCGAAAATTTAACCAGAGAGGTGGCACTGGACTTCTGTGATGCCAGTGATGGTGGTGTTATAGGTGTGCTGGCTAGCGGAGATGTGACGGCGTATCAGGCTGTGGTCAGACTTAAAGATGTCTTTAGTATCCTCTCCTCATATTTAGTGACAAATTGGTGATTCAACACATCGTAAATAGCACTCAATTGGGTCTAGCCGCTTGGTCGGGCGTATACGAGTCCTATATAGACCTTGCACGCATGGATCGGATGTAGCCCAAGACTCATCGAGTCATGTCGTTGCGCTACGTTTTACTCTTACAGAGAGACGTAGGAAAGGCCGCAAGGTTTTACAACGAAGGATTGGGCTTACCGATTAAAATTTTGACCGATCGTTGGGCTGAGCTGCAGTCTGGACCGTCCACCATTGCTCTCAAGGCGACAGAAGGGTAAGTACCAAGACATTGCTTTTTAAATTCCATAACATGCAAGGAAATCCAAATACGGTGCAGGGAAGCATACTGCACGACAGGATACAGTCCTTTGTTGACATTCACTGTTGATGATCTGCAGGCCACAGTGACTCGGTGTTTGTCGCTGGGTGCAAATATGGATGGACATATACAGTACGCTTCACAGGGTAAAGTAGCTGCATTGAGAGCACCAGATGGCCAAATGATAAGCCTTATTGAAGCAATTGATGATGATTGATGGATAGGACGCAGTTTTTTGTATCATTCAGACTTTGTTGAACGTGTTTGAGCATGAGCCATTGTCCATTGTCCAGTCTCGTGCAGGCAATCACGACGGTTCTTTCATCCTTGCTTCGTGAATGAGACGCTCATTTATAGTTTAATCATTTAGTATATGTCGACGCTATTATAGTTTTTCAAACCTTCGCTTGTGACTTCAAACCTATTTCGACTATTCGATCATTTCTCAGGAACGGCTCATAGAGCACGAATAATACATCGTTTGAGGGTTTGAAATATATGAGATAAAATTTAGGAGTAAACCTATCAAAAATGCGGTACTACGACTTCCAAGCGACAGTGAACGATTATGGATTGCCTCCTTGGTAAGTTGACAACTCCTTGGTAGTCCGATTTTTTGTGCAAATCTTATTGCCAAGCGAATTGCAGGTGGCACAAAATAGATGAGTCCTCTGCATGGCGTCGTGGTGCATTTGACGCCCTTGCAGTTTTGTACTTTGCAGTGGCCGTCGTGGCACTTGTGCAGATCATTAGGATCCAAATTCGAGTCCCAGAGTTTGGTTGGACGACACAAAAAGTCTTCCATTTGCTGAATTTTCTCGTTTGTGGATTGAGGGCATCTGTATTTGCTGCCAGGGAGTCAGTGCAACAGCTCCCATCCCCTGTCTTTCGAGCCATGTTGTTGGACCTTCCAGGCCTTTTATTCTTTTCTACTTACACCTTGCTCGTACTGTTTTGGGCCGAGATTTATTATCAAGCACGTTCTTTGCCAACATCATCTTTGAGGCCCCTTTTTGGATTAATTAACGTGGGCGTCTACCTTGTTCAATCCGTCCTTTGGATTCTGGAAACCAAGGGACCCAGGGCGGTGCAATTGTCCGGCTGCTTTTTGGCGATGGTTTCTGCAGCCGCTGCATTGGGTTTCGTGCTTTATGGTGGCCGTTTATTCATGATGCTGAGACGATTTCCTATCGAATCGAGGGGTAGGAGAAAAAAACTAAGAGAAGTGAGTCTGGTGACGACGATATGCGCGACATGCTTCCTTTTCAGAGCTATTATTGCCGGATGGTCAGCATTTGACTTGGAAGAGGCTGATTTGGATGTTTTGGGACATCCATTACTCAATCTGATATATTATCTCGGTGCTGAGATCATACCATCTGCTTTAGTCTTGTACATTCTACGTAAGCTGCCACCGAAACGTGTCAGCGGTCAGAATGGAAGCGAAGGCACGGTGAACCAGAGTACGGCAGCCAGCCAAGGATATCAAACCATTCCAGCTGAGTAAATATATAGCGAACCTGTAATGAAAAGTTAAGAACGAATTTATATTTTCTATTATGATACTGCATTACTTCAGTTCGCCCTTTTCTTCTCATGTGTGTTTTCCAAGCAACCAGCAGAGGAAGTGGTTGGAAGCTGATTTTGATTCCGTCGAGGTCCAGACATACTTCAACCCAAGAGCACGTTTCAAAAATCTTCATCTTTACATTGTAATTAATCAGTATCTCTTATAGGTTTTGCATACTCAATTGGTCGCCTCTTTGAACCACCAGAGAATATTTCTTACTGTCGGGACAATGGCGAGTCATAGTGATCTACAACGTTAAAACGTCTCGCTCATTCAAACATTCACATGCAGGCTGCAATTCATTCCGTCTCACAAAGACCCTATGTGAGTTATCCATTTGGTGCCAAAACTGGTGCTGTCCGACCGAAGACTGGCAACCTGCGTTCCAAGGCTGGTCAATGGTTAGAAAACAATGCTGTGCATGATATTCCTGTTTCTCTCGAAGATGCTTGGGCACTCTGGGAAGATAGAGAGCTTATTCCAAACTGGATGCCTTGGATCAAGAGTGTAAAGGTTTTGGAAGCTGATTCAAGGATGTCCCGATGGACCTTGGCAACTCATCAATTTGGAAGGGACTGGGAGTTTAGCTGGCTGGCACAGAATATGGCTCCAATGAAGTATCAGAAAATCCATTGGAGATCAGTTCCAGGATCAACTGGTGGTAGTCTAGGTTCAGGGATAGAGATAGCAAATAGGGGCCAGATTCGGTTTGCAAGGAAGAGTCCAGCCTCATGCACCGTCAAACTGACAATCAGTTATGAGGTCCCTTCTGTTCTTGCACCCTTTGCTAATCTTTTGACACCTCTAGTTGAAAATATTCTTATGGCTGATATGGAGAAGTTTGCCCACTATGCAGTCAATCATGTCGGAGCACAGAAATAGTTGAGCGTGGAGGAGATAAGGTGCAGTGGTTTCTGGGAACATGTCTTTGTAAATTTGTAGAATACGTCAATAAGGAATTAAAAATGCAAGCTCGCCCGCTGTTGGGGCTCGGCAATCCCGTTCGGGCTGCAGCAACGTCACATATCGATGGCGTTCTCAACGCTCGACAACGGAACTCTCGCGAGTGCGCACAGGTGTGTATCCGTAAATGTAGTTTCCAAACCCTAATGAGCACAGTGCGGTAACACGTACCCTGTACCTCGTTGTCAAAACTCAAATTACAGAATCGCCCAACGACAAGCTTGGACTCTTCAGACGAAGAGTGGACGTACATTGAGGAGCATCCTTCACTGTCAGAAGTAACAATGACGATGAATGAATTGTCAATGAAGTATTCTTCTCTGCAACGGTCCGCCTCTGCTCCATCCTTTGGTCCCACTGTCACTCATCCTGATGATGAGTCACAGACCAGCACAACAATGAGTGAAGATGCAGAGGTCAATGACATGATCCGCAGTGCTCATTTCCCAGAGAATGATGCTCTTCCCATGATCATCCATGATGTTCTGCAGTCACCAGATGTGATGCTTGCCGTGCAAGAGGCTTTAAGGAGCAGTGCTGTGGTCCAGGAGATCATGAACAGAGGACGACCTGCTCTCCCTTATGCTGCCCGCCCCCTTCTTACTGGTGGGCCATCTGATCAGAGGAGAAGGGAAGCACACAATCCTATCGAAAAGTTTTTGATGTCGGTCATAACGGCTATTGGGGATGGACTGGCATTATTTGGAGAATTGGTCGGTCATTTCTTGAGAGATTTCGCAGACAATCTGAAGATTGTCATCGAGGGTTTCAAAAATGGAGGAGGCAGACGTTCCGATGAAGATACCCAACTCTGGGAGAGTGCTCTGATCAAAGTTGCAGTGACCGTCGGCGTTGTGATTCTCTGTAGAAGAGCTGCGTTTGCTTGAAAGGCAGTGTGCTGTTGCACGTAGTACGTAGTGCATATTGTATCATACTCAAATGAACAAAGACAAAAAGTACTCTTGTTGTAAAGAATGTGTGTGTGTGTGTCTGTCTCTGTTTATTATGTATCCCTATTCCGGATTTACAGCTCACCTCTCTTGTATTTTTTCCTACTGTCTGGGTTCTTCAGTACATTATATGCCCTCACTATCTTCTGGAAGGATTCTCTAGCTTCATGGGAATTCGTGTGTCCATGATGGTGCTTATCGGGGTGATGCCTGTGTGCTGCCGCTCTGAATGCCCGTTTGATGTCTGCTTCAGACGGATCTTGACCGTGAGATACATCAAGCTCCAAAGCTTTGTAATATCCAAGAGGATCAGGGATTGTTGGACGTCTCCCTGATGATGATGCATGAAGAATATGGTGATGATGACTAGACCTACCCCAGCGTGCATATCGGCGGGCCTCCCGCACCGTCTCCTCCTCCCGCTTCAAGGCCTCCGCTTCCGCTCGAGCTCTCAGTACCTTGCGCTCTGACCTGCGCTTTACTTGGGAACTGTAGAGTTTCTCTGCCCATGCTCTTCGACTCCCCCATATCCATGTTTTGGGGGAGTATGACATCCACCTCCTCCATTCAGCGATCGTCCTCAGAGCTTCCTGATCATCGCTCCCCGCATCAATGGGAGAGAGCCCCATGCTGACAACCCTCTCAAATTCGGCGTCCTCTTTTCTCATTCTCTGTTCCTCGTGCATCTGTTCTTTGATGATTGGAAATATTCTGACAGCTAAGCCGCCCATCAATGCACTCACTAGAGTGAGAAAGAGTCCCTCAACTGTGAAGAGGTAGGATGATGGATGATGCACCCATGCAGCTACTACTGAGGCACACAAGCCACCCGTTAAAAGGGAGGCCACCCCAGCACTGTAATGCCGTTCACCAGCAACAATTGGTTTCTTATCGTGTGACAATACTCCAGAAACAATGGCTTGAAACTCCTCATGCTTCCGCTCTCCATGCACATTGAATGTTTCCCCATAGGTATACTGGATGATGAAGGCTGGCACATACACGAGCCGCACACTCCTATCTTTAAATGTAAATGCCATGTGGATGTCTTTCACTTTTGTGCTGCCAACAATTTCCTTTTTTAAATCTTCAGAAACTTTATCGTACAAGTCATCTCTCAACTTCAGTTTGACCAACTCCCAGGCCACTGATCGAGGCATATCTGGCTCGACTTGATCAGCAGTGCCCTGCTCCTCTGCAAGCCCCCCTTTCTTCAAGATAACCTCTGGCAGGATTCTGCTTATTTTCTCAACATAATCTCTTCGATACTCATAAGAAGCATATATGTGTGTATTGTTTGCATGAATTTCTGGTCTTGATGGAGAGTGGACAATCGAGACGTGCCTCCAATGGACAGCGCCATGAGGGGCCGTCGGAGTGCCGACATAGCCACTGCTGTCGATAGTCATTCTTGTAGAATAAATCCAAAATGGAAGGGATATTTGTTCTACATGATATGTTCCTGGCTTCAAAATACCATACCATGGAGCAAGCACGTGTGTCTTCTGCCATTGGAGAAATGCTTGTTCTGCTTCCTTGGAATTCAACTCGACTGGCAAGGCCAAGGTGCTCCTGGTGAATGTTCCTTTCTGCGGGAGCTCTGCCGACAGGATCCGCGTTGAAAAGTAGCTTGGACACTTAAGAATTGTGTGGCAGCGCCTTGATGAGAGCATGCGCCTAAACTCTCAGGACTAACTATATAGCTGGATGTCAGATCTCATCACTTGCTCACATGCAAAGCAACCTCGGACTTGACCCAAAGTAGAGCAACCACAAGTATACCATGTCGGTGAAAGAACATCTGCTTTGAATCATGAAAGTTAATGGTTCGCTTTCTTTTAAACTGAATGAATTGGAATTCCTTAGAAGTGCACACAGAAACATTTCGTCGGTGCCTGTCATAACTTCTATCAAGGGTCCAGGATACTATTTCTCTAGAAATAACACAATATGGAGAGCCATTTCTAATGTAAACATTTGATTATTATCTCTCAATTAAATTTACGGTTGACAACTGTCCGCGGAGTAGAAACTAACATTTTTGCGAAGACCTTCTAGCAAGGTCTATTGGAGTAATGGGCCGCATTCAGTGTTATGGTTGTGCGAGGCAGTTTCGTGTCAATGAGAATAGCTGGGAGGGGACATGTCCCTCATGTGGAGGTGGATTTGTGGAGCTTTTAGATGATTCAGAGGTAAGCTATTTCTCCATTGCTCTCGGTGGACATCTCAGCTCACGCCCCCGTTCTCCCTCCCTTACAGCAGCAGCATGAGCAGCAGCAGCAGCATCGATCGCATAGTCACCATTTTTCTGCAACTTTCAGTCTACCTGGTCTAGGTGTTCCTGTCAGAGTGGTTTCATCTTCGTCAACAGACCCAGCAGTTCTGGGCCTCGACGAGGTTCACATTCCGCCGGGAATGGATGAGGACCCTTTTGCATCCATGCTCCATGTGATCAATTCTGGAGGTGGGAGAATGTCATTCTCTCAGGAATATGGTCCTCCCCCAGGATTCAATCCCCTTGCTTCTGTATTTGCCTTCCACCAGATGTTTCCGGGGATTTGGGATCAAGAGCAAATGGACACAATCATGTCCCGAATAATGGAAGAGCACCAGCCCCAGTCAGTAGCAACTTCAAAGAGGGTCAGAGAAGCTCTGCCTAGACTCAAAGTCAGAGCAAAGGATGACGAGAAGAGTTATCCAGACGAAGGGTTGGCTGTAGCTAAAGCAGGGGAACCTTGCTCTGTCTGCCATGAAGACTTTGAGGAAGCAGAGGAAGTGATAGAACTGCCTTGCCAGCATTGTTATCATTCAGATTGTATTCTTCCCTGGCTGGAGACTCACAATACGTGCCCTGTGTGCCGATTAGATTTGCCGGCAGAAGAAAGTGGACCCCAAGCTAATCATAACCACCAGAATAGAAGCCAGACAAGTTCTGATAGGAATCCAGTGGTACCGCCATCCAGCAGTAGTCCATTTGCAGGTTTGACAGGATTAATTCAAAATGTAGCTGAAAGGTGGGCTGAAAGCAGAAGCCCCGATCCCGGAAGGCAGGGGAGTGGGATGATGAGCTCAAGGCCATCCGGACCCAGAGAAGCGAGTGAATTACAAAGTGACACATTACAGAGCAGCGGATTGAGTCCTGGAGAAGCAGCTGCTGCAGCTGCAGAACGAAGGGCCCAGTGTGCTGCTTCTTCCCGTGTCGGCAGAGGAGCCCCTGCTGCTGTTGTGGCAACGCCCCCTGCTGCTGCCTTCCCTGACAATAGTAGGGGAGAAGACGAGGGAATGCGGAGGCGAGCTGCAGCAGCGGGAACAGGATTAGGCATGGCAGCCTCGCAAGCATTCTTATCCATGTTCAATTCTCGACCCAGCAACAATTAGCTTAATTAAGGTTTAGTCTACATATGTACAGCCTGTAAAATTGTAGGAGAAGAGCCTAATTTTATACTGTTTCGAATTTAGAGTATTCATCTTACATCCACTGCTTGTAGTACAGAATACTTACTGTGTTTTCCTTTAGAGCTATGAATGTTCAGCTCATTACACGGAATAGGATAGCTGCACTGCCTTTTCGGCTTAGATTGTGTTCTCGTGGTAGGCGGCAACTGGTAATTTCGGCCAGTGCTAACACTTTCGGCCAAAACTTTAGGGTCACAACATTTGGAGAAAGCCATGGTGGAGCGGTGGGGTGCGTTATCGATGGTGTTCCTCCCCGACTGAAGATTTCTTTGGAGGAGATTCAGTTTGAGCTCGACCGCCGCCGCCCTGGACAGAGTAGAATTACCACCCCACGCAATGAAACTGACACTGCAGAGATTCTTAGTGGAATGTCCCCTGATGGAATGACTACTCTTGGGACTCCAATTGCAATTGTAGTCCGTAACAAGGACCAAAAAAGCGGCGACTACTCTGAGATCGAAGCGGCATACCGGCCCTCACATGCTGATGCCACCTATGACTTAAAGTATGGAATTAGAGCAGTTGCTGGTGGTGGAAGGTCCTCAGCCCGTGAAACGATTGGGCGTGTTGCCGCTGGTGCTGTTGCCAAGAAATTGCTACAGCAAGTGGCTGGAACAGAAGTTTTAGCATATGTCAGCGGTGTTAGGGATGTCAAAGCATCTGTTCACAGGGACCAAATTACCTTAGAAGCTATAGAAAGCAATCCAGTTCGTTGTCCAGACCCAAAGTCTGCTGATCTCATGTATAAAGCAATAGATGAGGTCCGTACGAGGGGAGAATCTTGCGGTGGAGAGGTGACCTGTGTTGTGAAGGGGTGTCCAAAGGGGCTCGGTGAGCCTGTTTTTGATAAGCTTGAGGCTGAGTTGGCGAAAGCTGTAATGAGCCTTCCAGCTACCAAAGGTTTTGAGATTGGCTCGGGCTTCCTGGGCTCCACCATGATTGGATCTGAACATAATGATGAATACTACATGGACAATGGAGAAATTCGGACCCGGTCGAATAGGAGTGGTGGGGTGCAAGGTGGTCTGTCAAACGGAGAAGATATTGTGCTGCGAATTGCGTTCAAGCCAACAGCGACCATTGCAAAGAAACAGAAAACCGTGAGCAGGACGGGAAAGGACGTGGAGCTGTTGGCAAGGGGGCGCCATGATCCCTGTGTGGTGCCTAGGGCCGTACCGATGGTAGAGTCAATGGTGGCACTTGTATTGGCGGACCATCTGCTGAGGCATTATGCACAGTGCGAATTATTGCCAAGGAGTGATGCCTTTGGACCGGATCAGAAAGTTACATCGCAATTTGCCCATTTATAATGTGTTGTAAGAGAGATTTAGTGTGTTCATCACATATGCTGTGCCACCTTGGGTGTGCGAATGCTGCTCTCTGCCCACTCCATGTGAGCCCATCCATAAGGTGCAAGGACAAGCGTACGGTTTATCTTATTTTTTCGTTTCCAATCATTCGATCATACATGGGCACATCTATAAGTAAGGGTAATGAGCAATCCGAGGGCATTGTTGAGGTCCAGGCAGACCCTAGGGACACATCACGCCGAGGTGATTTGAGTAATCGAGGTTCTCGCCAGCATTCTATCTCTAGCTTTCTGGGAGGAGATCAGCAAGTATGGGATAGAGCTTTGGATGTGGAGTATGCCGCTGAAAGTCACGCATTTAGGGAGGGCATGCATCCGGCTGTTCGTCCTGTCATGAAGCAGGATGCAGCAGTTGAGGCTGAAGTTACAGTCGAAGAGCCTGAACCAACAAAGTATTTTGACTGGAAGACTTATGTATTTTCACTGCCAGTTAAAGTAAGGGGTGGCTTAGATACCCGGCTTCCTATACCTCCTTTCAGAGAATTAGTTTTTAGTTTCATTGGTTCGTTTGTTGGCATTTTCTGTGTCTCCGCAGCTCAACAGTTTTGGTCTCCTGATGTGGATATAGTATTTCTAGTAGCATCATTCGGTGCTTCCGCAGTTTTGATATATGGACTCCCAGAGAGCAAATTATCACAGCCTCGGAATTTCGTAGGCGGCCAAGTATTGAGTGCACTGACAGGCGTCATAGTCAGATTAATTATTAGAGTGCCCTGGGTTGCCAGTCCCGTAGCAATGTCATGTTCATTAGTAGTCATGTTTCTTACCAGCACTACTCATCCCCCTGGTGGAGCAACTGCTATCATAATTTCATCTATGGAGGAACTTCCAAAGTGGGGGGGCTTTTCATACGTTGTAGGTGTCGGGTTTGGTTCGCTCATCATGCTGGCAGTTGCTCTGATAGTCAATAACTTGAATCCCTCAAGACGGTATCCTACGTTTTGGTATTGAGTATATATAATAATAATAACTTCATTTTGTTTGGTAGACCTGTTACATACTTACATGGTATACAATTTTTAAGTATTACATAACTAAAAAGCTGTTATCTTTTGCAATCTTCTCGCTCTGAAATATGAATGCCTGCCAGTCCCAACAGATGGCCCCTCATTTCCATCCAGAGCAAAAGACTGGGTCAGAGTGGCCTGACCAGCATCCTCTTCAGCGCTCCAATGCACCTTGACTGCATGTGCATTCAATAAGGGATTGCATGTAGCCCAACTAAATCTTACCAGCGATGGGAAGCCAAATACACGGTCGATATGAGACTCCAGCCAAGCCTTTGTCGCGGGATCACCTGGATACCCACTCCCAAAGTTTTGAGAAACCATCAAACCCTTCTCTTCGATGGTAAACTCCCTCAGTTGCTTATCACGAGTGACTTTGGCAACAATGGAAGCGGCCGATACTATAGGGTAGATTGCATCTGCTTTGGGACACACTGTGAAACCGATTCCAGGGAAAACAGACGCTAATTTGTCTCTATAACGGTCTGCATCACCTACTGTGTCCACATAGACCTGCTGGATGTCAACCCCCATGTCCAATACTCCTCTGAGCAGGCGAACTGTAGACTCAAAGGCCAACGCATTCAATGAAGTTCGGCCGGTTGACAGCATTTGAGAGGAAATGAAAGCAGCTGATAAAGAGTCTGTTGCGTGGCCCATTTTGGAGTCCAAATCTATTCTCTCTAACAATAGAGCTCTCTTTTCTTCAGAAAGTGTTTTTGAGTCGGCATAATCTTTTCGTTTGAGGGCATCAGTCTCAGAAATTGGACAAAAAGCGACTGCATATACCATGGGTCCAAGAACTGGACCTCTTCCTGCCTCATCGACACCGAGCATACATGGCTCCTTGTACCAGGATTTGCATGAGGCTGTTGATTGTTCCATTGTTGTTTTCAGTGATTAGTAACTGGCATTCACCTCTTGTTCGAAGAAGGCCCCTAAATATTGTCTCTGGATCGATATTGATGCACAGCTACGCAGACTTTGACAAATAATTTTCGTTACCTATGTCTGCGAGTCTTTCTTTAGTGTCAAGATCACTATTTGAATTGAATACTGTATTGGCTCGGCGGGCACGCTTTGCAACCTGTCTTCATTGATTGCTTGATAGGCTTTCACGAAGCAGTACTATTTCAATTAGCTTCGTTTACATTTTTCGTACTTAAAAGTTGAAAGCTAATGTCTCCTGGCTCCATGACAGCTTATGGAGATGCAACTTTGAGTAATAAGCTTCCTTCAGATAAAGCAGTAAGTATCTAAAGTTAGAGATTAGATTAGCGCGTTAAATGCTTTGCTCAAGTTGCTTTCATCTAGATATAGAAGGTTATAGTTTTTAATCGACCATAATGCATGCGCAGATTTTGGGTTATTTCTGGGACCTTGCCTCCTTGAGTTCACAAGAACGAGAGGCGTCGGCAAATAAACTCGTCGATCTGATTGTTGCAAGCCAAAACGACGGAACAGAGTCCTCCAGAAGTGCCGAAATGTCACCAGGCCATGCTCTTGCTCACTGTTCCCCGCTCATGCAATACTCTGTAAAACGATTGTGCCGAGGGCTGGGGTCAGGCAGAGCAGGTGCGCGTCAAGGGTTTTCTTTGGCACTCACATTACTGTTACAAGAGTCTAGCTGCCTCACAGCATCTGATGTTATGACTGTGTTGGAGAGCACATTAGATGCCCCCGTTTCTCTCAAAGGTGCAGAGTTAAGAGACTTATTGCTAGGCCAAGTATTTGGCTACGCAGCTTTAATTAGATCTGGAGTAGACATCTCTAATATAGCTTCAAAATTAGCTGATGCGCTTGTTAATTTACTGAAACGCAAGGTATTCCTCAGAGAGGCTGCTGCAGATGTCTTACTCTCGTTATTAGAACCTTTGGATAAGAAGGAAATGTCAAGACTTTTGGAGAGCGCTGCAGAACTGGAGGACTGGCTGCAAACCCCTGCTGAGGACGCAACTGCAGAAACATTGCTTGTTGTGCTGAGGCTGTGGAAAAACTTGCCAGAAGGCAATGCAATCCCACTCCTTTCAAAGGACCCAATGAAATTCTTCACACAAGAGCACCTTGAGCGAGTACAGCCCCTTTTAGAGACGACATCAAATTCTAATCCACGGCTGCATGCTGTATGGCCTACTGTACTGGAAATCCTGATTCCAAATTTTGGCAATTTTGAGAAAGCTCAGTCGCCAACTGCATCTGCGCTTGAGCAGTTTTGGAATGTATGCGTAGAGAATGGACTTTTCAAGTCAAATTCACATGAGAAGAAGGCATTAGGAATGTCATTGATGGGTTTACTGCTTCCAAATATTAAAACCCCAGAGCATGCTTTGCTCATAATGACACCGAATGTTCTTCGTTCGATTTCAAACAACGCTGCCAAGGATTCTAGTTATCTACATGCCTCAGCAAAAAGGTGTATTGATACTATCAAGACATACATAGACTCTATAGACGAGAAATACAGACCATCAATATCCATAATGCTCAGGCGGTGTGGGGGAGCATTTCTGGAACATGCGTGGGTTCCTGAGGGCATAACCATAAAAGCCGATGCCAGTGCAGAGAGTTCTGAAGCATATGCACAACAACTTCAGGAGGCATTTGTCAAAGCTATCAGGCCAGGAATGGAAGGTGACTCAGATGCTTTTGACTCTCGTAAACTGGTGCTGGAACAATTGAGTGGCCTTTTGAAAATACCTGCAACGAGTGCGGAGACGAAGAAGGATATTCTCAGATTCTTGAGCGTTTTTGCATTTGTTGTACTACCACCGCCAAAGAAGACATTCAAGGAATTTCCTGTGTTGCGTGCTGCGAAAGACTGTGTGGAGGCATCAAAGGGAATACGCCAGCTGTGTGCAGCCCGTCTCATAACTCATGTCGATGCTCTGACCAGACCACCCCCTCATTTGAAAGGGAAGGATAAGGGAACTGTTGAGAGCGTCAGCATTGATTATCTGGGCGGTTTACTATCTTTCATTGACAGCCTACGGAAAGAGAATGTTGCTTTAGTGAGCACGGCCAGTACAGAAATGATAGATACCTTGTCAAAGCTGAGAACGACAATTGCGTCTGCTCTCAGCCAGCAGACTACCAAAGACAGCCGGCTGCGGGCCTTGTATAAGCTCTCAGCGCTCTTGGAACTGTACGCATTGTCTGAATTTTCAGATGGAGGGGATGAAAGGGCATTTGAGGAGGACATAGCTGAAGATTTATCTGCTGTGTACGCTGCATCGTCCACAGCTGGCGCTCCAAAAGAGAGCGCCACCCTGGAGATGGGGGTGCCCCACTGGGCGGATACGCTGGTGGATGTTTTGTTGAGTTTGTTGGCTCGACCTTCCAATACATTGCCCTGCGCTCCTATCAGGGATGCTGCGGAGGTGACATTTAGAGTGTTCTGCAGCGACCTCACTGCGACTGGCCTGGAGGATATGCTCAGAATTATGAGGCGGCCATTGTCGGGTCCTGCCGAAAGTGAAGAGGAGGAAGAGGAAGACGAAGAGGAAGACGAGATACCAAGCACAGATAACAATACAGACGAGGAGGGAGGCGAAGAAGAGGAAGAGGATGTTGCCTTTGACGTAGAAGTGGATGGCGATGACGACGGGGAGGGCGCCACTGATGCTGACATGTTCAAGATGGATGAGAAGCTGGCTTCGTACTTCTCAGTATTAAAGGACGGTCGAGGAGGAGGCAGCAAGGCTCAAAAAGATGAGCTGCTGAATTTCAAAATGAGAGTTGCAGCGCTGATAGATTCCTACATAAGAAAGTGTCCAAGCAGCAGACTATTGCCCCTGGCAGTGGAACCCCTGTTGACCTCATTAGAAGCGGCTTCTAAAATTGGCAGTGGGGATACTGCATTAGCAGACAGGATTGCCGGAATCCTACGTCGCCTTTGTAAGACGCATGCTGAGACGCATGCTGAGGAATCTGTAGAAGGTATAGAAATGGAGGTGCACTTGAGGCGTTCGCTGCAACTTGCTTCTAGATGTGCTGATAAGAGACTTTCAAGTGTGGCATCAGAGGCTTATGTCTATGTGCAAAGAGTGTGTGCTGCTGGTGATCTTCCGGTAGGCCAGTCTTCTGCACGAGTAGCTCTCGAGGACTTCTTTGAAAAGAAAAGAAGTCGGTTATCTAGGGGGTTCTTTGAAGTGTTGTATAGGAGAGTTCCAGCATTGGCACGGAATGCAGTTCACACTATATTGAGCAAAGCTATCGCTGGCCGAACAGATTATTTGAAAGGGGAGGCTGTTTTATTGCTGAATGCGCTCCTAAAGAGTGCCGATGAGGACATATTGAAAGAGCTGGCAAATAAAGGCGTTCTTGTAGGCGAGTTTTTGGTCACCTACGTCTCTGGAGCAGCCAGCAAAGTTCAGCGTTCAGTAGAAGGTGTAAAGGCATGTTGTCTTCTTGTGGAGCAGATTCAAACTAATTATGGAGGAGGAATCAAGGCTGTCATAGGCCAGGAGGCATTAAAAAAGCTGTTGGTAGAGATGGAAAACTCACCTCTCAGTAATAATGGAAAGGTCGAAGGGCAGCTGAAACAACTGACAGCCATGCTCAAGAGCACACCAAAGCGCAAGGGTATATTGGCTGGAGAAAAGCAAGCTAAGAGAAAGAAAGAAATAAGGCAGTAGTACTCTATCCTAGTCTAGACGTAATAATTTACATGAAATATAACCAGCATCAATATCTAGGAACGGACACTCACATTTCGAATGAAAGATGAACCGCTTCTCCAATTTCCTGGCGCCAATCCGTGATAGTGTTGATGATCGATCACTGGTTGAGCCCTTACTTCAGCGTATAGCGGAATCAGCGTTGTTAGAAGACAGAAGGCATGCTCTCCAAGCTCTCAGGGACTCCCTCGGAGACGCTCGTGCCCTCACCTCCTTTGGTGCCTGCGATGGATTTCAAGTATTGATGGTCGCAGCCAGAGAGGACCGCGATGACATTGAAAGTGTGAGAGCTGCCCTTGAAGCAATGGGACAAGCTGTGGAAGATCCCACCAATGCCACCCAGCTCAGTCGCACTCCCAACGCTCTGGCATATCTCCTCAGCATATTAGAACCCCCTCCGGTTGGCAGTTCAGATTTTTACATCCGTTATCACTCGCTTCATGTTCTTCAAACACTGTCAGCCTCCAATACTAACACTATTCATGCACTGAAGGATGCTGTTTTGAGTGCACCACTGGGAATCGTGAGGCTGTTGGACTTGATGACGACAGATCAAGAGGCTTTAAGAAATGAGGCATTGCTCTTGCTGAGGTGTCTAGCAGCTAGTGCCCCTGAAGTACAAAAAATAGCCGCCTTCGAAGGAGCCCTTGAAAAAGCATTTGTCATAGCAAAAGAAGAACAAGGAGGGGTGGTAGTTCAGGATTCCCTGCTGCTCATCGCCGACATTTTGAGGAATAATGGCCAGAATCAATTGATGTTCAGGGAGAATGGGCTCATCCCTCAAGTGCTGGCACTCTTAGAGAGGCCACAGAATTCTCAAGACCCCTTAGACCCTGACAGCATAGCAGGCATTGTTGCCTCATTGGATGTCATACTGGTTTTGCTCACCCCATGCTCAGGCGATGAGAAATGCCATGTGCAAAACATGTCAGCTCTGTTAGGTCTTGGGTTGATGGGCATACTGATTCGATTAGGTTTAGAGGAGGGAGGACATGCATCGCCGGCAGTCAGATGCCGAGCTATTAGATGTTTGAGTGCAGTGGTGGGCAATACTGGGGGTCAGCGGGAGGGCGTGGCATTTTTGACTGTGAAGGATGCAGCTGGAGACTCGCTCCAGCTCCCACATGCGGCGCTTCGCGCTGCTCTCGGTGCTGCCAGTTCTGAGGAGGCATCAGTGGCTGATGGGCTCCTTGAAGCATGCTGTCGTGGTAATCCAGGACTGCAAGCGGCATTGGCATCCACTTTTTCAGCTGGCCAAGGCCACACCTTTGGCGGAGAACTGTTGACCGCTCTCGCCCAGAGAGGCAGCCTTCCAGCTTTGACGACGGCCTCAAGAGCAGCACTAGCCTTGTCACATCTAGTGTCAGACAATGATAGTATCAAAACCCAATTGTTAGCGCAACGGATGGCAGCTCCAATGGACAACATCATGAATGCCTGCGCTTCGGCATTAGCTACCACAGTGATTACCCAGGGTGGACTTGCTGCAGCAGCTCGTCCTGCCATCGATTATTTTAGGTGTTTAATAGATTGGACATACAACTGTCCTGCAGCCACGTCTAAATTTCTCTCCTCAGTGAGCAAGACGCCTTTCCTTGTCGGTGCTATCAAAGCTGGGGTGTTTGAGGGGGATACAGTGGCAAAGGGAGTTGCTGCTCTATTCCTAGGGTTGTGTGCAATGCAAGCAGACGCACCTCAGTCTAAAGTATTGGTTGAGATTGCCATCATACAGCAATTGACCCTGGATGGATATCTGAATGCGTTGGAAGGGTTGTTTCAAGCAGCAAATGGAGTTGGTGGGCTTGATAAAAATGCTGTGATGAGGCTTGCTGAACTGGCAGCTTGGGTGAGGCGAGAGGTCGTTCAAAAAATCAACAGCGTTCCAAGTGAAGGGGTAGGCACCCAACCTCCAACTTCAGTCCACCATACATCATCGCCGCCGGCGGTGCCCCTGCTGCCGACCACAGATTGTAGACCTGGGCCCCTTCAAGTCACAAGCACAACTGCTGACACAAACGCTCAAGCTCTCATTGCACTGTTGCACAAAGAACTTGAACACTTACGATCTAGGAATGCAGCACTGGCTGAGGATGTTGTTAGACTTTCTTCTGTGAACAGTGTGAACATGCCAACAGTAAGGGGCATGACCAGTTTGGACAAGGAGAAACTGATGGCTGCTGAACGAGAGGCAGCTACTCTCAGAGATGAGCTCATGAGTTCTGTACAGCGGGAGTCAGAGGCCGCAGAGCAATTGAAGCGTGCTGAGATGGATGCGCAAGCTGCGCAGGAAACTGCATCTCGCATTGAATCAGAGCTGCAAGATCTATCGGCTGCGTACGCAACACTGGATGCACACGCACACGCTTTGCAGAGTAGGGTCGATGAATTAGAAGATCAGGAGGGTCTCCATGAAAAAGTACAAGCATCATCTGATGGCATTTTGACACAGGGGGAGGTACAAGCACTCATTGACAAAGCTGTGGATGAGGTCAGGCAGGAGGCAGAAATGGGGATGGAAGACCTTTTAGTGTGCCTTGGTGAAGAGGAGGCCAAAGTGTCCATTCTAAGAGAGGCACTAGAGGGCAAAGGAATTAATTGTGATGAGCTATGCTAGCTCAAAGACGAGTTGTACATTGATTGATTACAAGGTTTTGCTATTATCAGAATTATTTTGCCTCTTCAAAGGTCTCCTTTGAGTATTGATAGCAGCTGCGCAGTCGCAGTGTTTTGATCCACAGCGCCGACGGCCACTCCCTGCACTATGTGTTCCTCATACAATACTATATGCGCAACACAGGCAGGGTCCTGAGCACAGGATAAGAGCAGCCGAGTGGCCAAATATCGAGCTTCAGTCAACAGAGCACGACGTTCTTGAATGATGGGGTTCATAGACGTTGCAGACAGCTCAAGGAATCTGGCGTCTGACTTTGCATCTTCTTGCCATTCCCTTGGGTAACCAGGCTTCACATGCAGGATAATATCTACAAGAGCATTGAGAAGCCTCCTGTGATTTGAAAGCCCATGTATAATCACCATACCCACGGAGGAACTCACAGCATGCAGCAACTCCAACCCCGCTAACGTTACTCTGGCTTGCCACAGCATGCCCACATAGTCTGAAATGTGTCGTTCTAAAGCTGGGCTTGAAAATGGCAACTCGTTCCACCCAGCTTCATGGGCAAGCTTGTCTACTGTGGCTTCTCTTATGATCTCATACGGGCAATTCAGCAGGGACAAAATAGAATGCAAGAACATTTCAGTTGTAGCTGGTGCAGCGAACAGCGCAGTCATGGGAAGTGATGTTGCCATGGCCAATAGAGTCTGTGCAGACGTGAGAGCTACCATCAAGCGATCAGCTGAATCCGCAGGGCTCAACAATTTGACTATGGCATCAAGCAACCTCACTACCAGTGCATGCTCAACCTTTGAATCGTCACGGCAGGATAGGCTGAGTTGTCCTGACAGAATGCGAGCAATGTGAAGCACGGTGGGTGCCAGGGAAGATAGAAACCCATTTTGGTTTGGTCCAGGGGAGGCTGCAGCCTTCAAGCATGCACTGAAGACACGCAGGCAGGGGACTGACACTAGAATTGGTCGATTAATATGTACAGTGGCTGCAATTTGTAATACGTCTAGAGCGTGACCAGCCATCCGGAGTCTGAGGAGCTTCTGATCTTGCATCGGGAAAACGTCTTGTAACAGGCCGCCATCATGCGCACTTTTCTTTTGTTTTTCGGCTGCACCAAAAGCTGATAGAATTTTTAATACAGCCACTAAAAGTCCTGGCGCTTGCTGTAGAATCAAATCATTTTTGCGGGATAGTTCAATGAGTTTGAGAATGAGTGCCTCCTGGTCTTGTAACTCTTCTATAGAGACAGCCGAATTAACCGATACTATTAAAAGATCTGAAAATTGACGAAAGCCATTCTCAGGAAGTGCCATACATGCTACTGGATCCTGAAACGGGGTGGTGCTGGGGATGTCAAGTGGCGGTCGTGAATGGGAGTAGTAGTCCAAAACAGGTTTCAAGGGATGCTCTTTCTGGGCCGACGACATTTCTCTTCTCGACTTCAACCTGTGGATTGGAAGATAGGTAAATAGAAAAGTATAATGTCGCTGACGTTGTCGTCCTATATAAACCATCACTGAGGCATCAAAGGTTTATATGACTGCCAGCACGTTGTGTTATTGTGCCCGGGTTTGGATGCCCTTTAATGCATGATTCAAACGTAATGAAAGGCATGAAGCCCGGGGCCTAAATTTATAGTATATATACCAAATAAGACTACTCACCATATCTCATACGGTCTTAGCAAAGAGGAATATGCATTCCGCAAATCTTCCACTGTTGAGCGATCTGTGGGCAGCGAGAGAGCCAGCGCCAAGGCTGGCCACTGCTGGTTGTGCTCGATGACGGACCAACCACCTGCATACCCTTTCGGAATGTGAGGCAGAAGTCTAGTTTATATTGTGAGTCTTGAAACGCGCCTAATAATTTACTCTGATTATATGCTTGGAAAAGATTGAAAGAACTTCCACCGAGTGTGGGGATTATTAAAGAACTCGGGGATTGTTTGGTACAACTCAAAAACAATGCATACTCTCTCTGAAATAATTCCATTTATTTCCATCACTTATGAAATACGAAAGGAACGAAGCAACCCCATATACACACGCCAGTTTCATTACCGTGTGTTGGGATGTTTAGTGACAAGATCGCAACATTCGTCGCTTTGGATACCCATAATTTCGGCCATTCTTCGCATTGAATCACGTATCACTGTAAGAAAACTGCAAGGCATGCTATATTAAGGGCCCCCATGTCATGGCCCAAAAGTTTTTGGCAGCGCCACAACATTTAAAATTTCAAAGAAGAGTCGCGAATTTGTTGCGTATTCTCACTTGAAGGCTCTTGATATAGTTTGATTGTTTATAAATTTGTCTTTATGTGTTCACAGTTCTTGCGGCTTCGTGCTTGCCGTGCCACTTACGATTGTAGGGATACACGAGTAAAGACCAAGTAAAATAAGTGCTCCGAACAAAACAAGTAACCTCCGTAAATATCTTCCGGTTCTATAATGAGCGCATCGATGACTTATAGGAGGGCATGGGCTCGTCATCACGTTCCTAAAGATGGAGCACTCACCGACAAAGTTCTCGGAAGGCAGTCTACAGATCCAGCTGAAACGAGTATTGATCATCCCAGGTGTGGTCCAGCAGAAGTAGGGACACATATTACAATTTCAACAAGGCATGGCGACAAACGCCAGGCATTTGTCAGGCACCACAACTCGAAACTTGGACGGCACACCATTGAGTATGACGACGGCAGCGCAGAGGATGTGGACCTAAACAAGAGTATATGGGTGAAGGCCTCAAGATTAAGACCTAAAATCAATGCATCAAATAATTGCAAAGTTGGCTCTACGGATAAGACCGATACAGCGCCATGGAGTGGAAAAAGAAAGCGCTCTGATGATAGATTGCCAAAAGAAGGACCATGCCTGGGACCTGATATTTGCGGCCAGCGAATTTCCATCTACTGGGAAGATGAAGAAGAATGGTATTCTGGAAGAATTTCGGATTATGACAGAGGGACTCATGTGGTTGTATATGATCATGGAATTACTCAATTTGTCAACCTTTCTCATAAAATATACAGGTTGATTGATCAAATTCAAGGTACTGATACTCCAATCCCTGAAGGTCTAGCGACTGGACCTGCAGCTGATGGCAGCCTTACAGGGAAACGCATCAAACTATACTTGGAGAAAGAAAAAAGATGGGCGTCGGGCATGATAGCAAGCTTTAAGAATGGTCGCCACCTGATCAGATTTGATGACAGGGAGGAAGAGTGGTTTGATGTAGCCAAGTGTTTCTATGAACTGGTAGTCGAAGAGCATACTGACGGTGTTGGAAGGGGAGGTGCTGTTGCAGAAAAAAATGGTGAAGAGATGGTCGGCCAACGGATCAAGGTGCTCTGGGATGACAATATCTGGTACGATGGGGAAATCAGTGAGTATGATCCGGAGAAAGGACAGCATTTGATCTCCTATGATGACTATGACCAGGAGTGGCATACCTTGGCAGATGAAAAAATAAAGAAAGTAGCCGAGAAGAGACGGAGAAGGAACGTAACCCCGGTGACCCAGTCTCTGTTACATACCAGGGTGACATGGATGCATGATGACGAGAAGCTGCATGGGCGCATCACACAGTACAGAGGTTGCCTCACCAAGAGGCACAAAGTTGAATTCACCAATGGCACTTCACATTGGCTAGATCTTGCTCAGGAAATGAAAATGAAGACATTGCTGGTTGAAGACCACCATGGCACAGGGAGCAAAGGGGCTGCTGCTTTAGAAAGTATCACCCTGGATGGAGAGGAGTTTTCGGTGGGGGATGCTGTCTATGTAGTCCTGGATGATAATTTGCTCCCTGAACTGAGGCACAGCACCGATGCAGATTTCGACGATGACATCTATCGGTGTGCGCTGTGCAGAGGAGATGACTCAGATTCAAATATCATGATTGAATGTGGAGAATGTTTACGGGGTTACCACCTATCTTGTCTGGATCCACCACTCTCTGAGGTGCCTGATTGTGCATGGCTGTGTCCCAATTGCGTCGCTGGAAAGGCACCACCCCCACGCAGGGCTGCGTGTGCGCGAGAATTCTTCCTGCAAGGATGTGGGTTAGGACTCGCTCGCATAGATGCTATATGGCAAGTCAAAGATACAATGAGTAGTAAGAACAAGCAAGTTCCAGCGTATGAGTTTGCTGCCCGTTGGTATGACCGCCCAGAAGAGACACATGTCGGACGGCAGCAACACCAAGCGGCCAGAGAGGTGTTCTTACGACGTAATCGTGACGTCCTGGACGTCGGAACAATCCATCGCAAGGCCAAAGTCCTATCTGGGTTTGATTTTAATAAGGATAGATCTGGAGAGGAGGATGTTTTCTTATGTGATTATTATTACGACCCCATTTGGAAGAGGTTTCATCGACGTACCTTGTTCGGGTCAGACTCCGAAGATTCTGATGATGATGATGGCAATGACTGTTGGGAGTGGAACCCTCAGCTGGAGTTGAGCAACGACGATGATGAAGAGGATGCAACATTCAGACCAATTGATGCACTTCCAGGGTTGAAAGCCAGAATGCATATGAACACCTTGGGTAAGAGGAGGCTAAAGCACAATGTGCAAGGTGGAGGAGAATTACAAGTTGACAGGATGCTGGCCCCTGAGTTTTTACCACAAGGTGGTGATGCCCCTTGTCCGGGTGGAGAAGAGGGTATGTCTTTGAAAGCTGTCAGGGATGCTCTAACATTGTCGGCCATTCCCAAGACCTTGACCTGTCGTGAGAAAGAACGAGAGCAGATCTTGGAGTTTGTAGATCAAGCAATTCAACAGGGAGGTAGCAGTCATAGCGGCGGTCGCTGTCTTTATGTTTGTGGAATCCCCGGAACGGGGAAGACGGCGACCATACTGGATGTGATGAGGTCCATGAAGAAGAAGTTGGAGGCGGGGAAGGTAGGCCCATTCCAATTTGTAGAAATCAATGGTTTACGTCTGCCTTCCCCAAATCATGCATACTCTACCCTGCATGAGGCATTGACAGGGGATAGGCTGTGTCCTTCCGCAGCCCAAGCGGCTCTGGAGGTGGCATTCACCCACTCCACGAGCAAACACAAAAAGAGGCATGGGGGACCATTGAAAGTGAGACACCCAGTCATTGTGTTAGTGGACGAATTGGATCAACTGATCAGCAGGAATCAATCAGTCTTGTACAATTTATTTGAGTGGCCCACCCATGTGGGCTCAAAGTTGTCGATCATCGGAGTTGCAAACACCATGGATTTACCGGAAAGATTACAAACCAAGATAGCGTCCAGATTGGGGGGTAACAGAATTGTCTTTCACCCGTATTCGAGAGCTAATCTAACAAGCATACTAGAGAGTAGACTGGAAGACTTTCCTAATGTTTTTGACAGGAATGCGCTGGAGTTGGCCACTCGAAAAGTAGCAAATTGCTCTGGGGATGTGAGGAGGTGTTTGGAGATATGCCGTCGCGGTGCCGAGCTACGGGAGGCACAACTTTTTAAAGAAGGGAATGGGGCTCACTCGGATGAGCCGTTATGTGTCAAGATTCAGAATATCAATGCCGCAATACAAGAGATGTTCAAGACGCCTCATGTGAAAATGCTGGAGGGTGCCTCCCGTTTAGAGCGCCTGCTTTTGGCTGCACTTTTGCTAGAAGGAAGATACACGGGCCGTCTAGATGCAACAATGGCAGCCGTCTATGACAGAATAAAAGGTTTATTGGCTGGACATAAGGACTTCCAGTTTGCAGGGGGTGCAGTCATTGAAGCTGTAGCGCACCTCAATGCCAAACGCCTGATCATTTGTGATGCGCCAGCCAAGCGCATACACTGCAAAATTGCACTGAATGTACCTATACATGAACTTACATCGGTTCTCATTAGCGACAGTGGACTGCCGTGGTTGGCTGACAGAGTGAAAGTAAATTGATGCCTCGAGATTTAAATTGTTGGTCTGTGCCCCTCCCTGGACACTCATCAGGGGCATGCCCCCAGGAAACCATGGCTGGATCCATGGTACAAGACTTAGCACGTCCTGCTGTATTTCCAGTACCCCTAGTAATGCACGTGCGTATTGCTGCACATATAGAAAAAATTGATATTGAGTGATTGACGTTGTAAATCAGGAAAAGGGGAAGCCTTCACAATAGCTAGACCTAGGAGGTGTGATCTCGGACATTGGGCTAAAACGAATGCAGCACAAAAGAACCTCGAAAGTTCACTTAAAAGTTCAAGAATACCTGTTTATGAATCGAGATTAACCAATTGTCAAAGCTACTATCCTTTCAAAGGGAGCGATCACAGATGCTGCCAAGCAATCCCAGTGCATTTTCTCGCATTGAATCTAGATCTGACAAAGATCAGAAGACCATGAGTGATGGAAAAGAGGCTGCACCAGACACTATTACAACCACAGAGTCGAAGCCAAGTACCATCGCCCCCCTGTCCTCTGGATTAGTGGACACTTTTCGCGAGTGTAATCCATCATATGAATATGATACCGCAAAAGCACCAGTGCGCATTCTCACCAAATTGTCGACCCCAGACGGCAATGATGGGTTCGATAATGCAAATGCAGATTTGATAGTTTCTGTCGGAGACGTGTTGATGTCCGCTCTGGGCACCTCCTATATCGTCCAAGACCTTCTGGGCCATGGAACCTTTGGACAGGTCTTTAAATGCAAGAGGCGTGATACCAATGAAGATGTGGCAATAAAGGTCATTAAAAATCAACCTGCATATTACCACCAAGCACGAGTAGAGATTGGAGTGCTGCAGTTTTTGAACACCAGAGCAGATCCTAACGACCATCACTGCATTGTACGGCTCCTCGATTTCTTCCTCCATAAAAATCATTTGTGCCTGGTATTTGAATTATTGGGGATGAATTTGTATGAGATAATAAAGCATAACAAGTTCAAAGGCTTGAGCTTACCCCTTGTCAGGGTCTTTATTTCTCAGATGCTCGTGGCCTTGAATGTGTTGAGAAAGAGTAGGATAGTCCATTGCGACTTGAAGCCAGAGAACATTCTCTTGAAGAACAGTACCGGAGCTGATGTCAAATTAATAGATTTTGGTAGTGCCTGTTTTGAATCTAAAACAGTGTATTCCTACATCCAGTCAAGATTCTATAGATCACCCGAAGTCGTGATTGGCCACCCGTATGGTATGTCGATAGATATGTGGTCGTTGGGCTGTGTCGCTGCAGAACTCTTCCTGGGCCTGCCGTTGTTTCCTGGAGCGTCAGAACATGATCTACTTAGCAGAATAGAAGCAACAGTAGGTCCTTTGACGACAGATTTGCTGGCAAAAGGAAGACATACAGCCAAATTCTATCAGGAAGACCCCATCAAGGGCCACACCCTGAAAACGCGGGTCACTTTTGAGGTTACGACAGGACAGAAGGCTGCAGTAGGTAAAACATACTTTCCACAGATAGCATTAGCCGATATTATCAGTGCAAGAGCGTTTAGGAGTGGACTTTCAGACAGCGAAGTAAGTCTAGAGAGGAAATTGAGGGAGGCATTCACAGATTTTTTATTGGGCGTATTGGACTTGGACCCCCGGACTCGATGGACTCCGCTGCAGGCAAGTACACACCCATTCATCACAGGAGTGGCTTTCAATGGTCCATTCCAACCTGTAGCGGACCCTTCACAACAGACTGAGCGGTGCATTGGCCCTCCTACTCAGGGTGTTGATATTCCCAGGGGGCCATCTCAGCCTCCGCTTGCCATCGCATCCTCTCCACACGTCTCGGCGGCAGCTCATGCACAGGCACACGTGGCCGCTATGGCAGCAGTTCAGATGCAGATGAGCCTCAGGCAACAACAACAACAACAACAACGACAAGTGCCATCATACAATGTTCAGCAAGAGCAGCAGCAGCAACTGTTTGGCAGTTACAATCTGATGCTCAGCCCTCCGTCACGTTCCTTTGGAACTCACTTGAGAGTTGACCAACATGACTCTTCAAAACTTGCTGCATTAGATGCTACTGCTCTCACACCAAAGGGAGGTGTACTCCCCCTGCTCGGCACAACATTTCAACAGCAGTCCATGGCCTTTTCCCCAAGGTCATTCTCAGGCTATCATCCGCACCAGAGTCAGAATCACTATTCGCAGTCTTTGATGGGCACAAGCTTTCAGCCTGCATCTATCCATACATATCAAGCAGCATTAGCAGCCGTATATAATCACCAGCTTTTGTCTTCCTCAGTTGGGAGGAATACGAGTGGTTTCAACAGTCAGGTGATGCCTCCTCCCTTTGAACAACGACCTGCACACCCTCAGAATAATAATGTTGTCAAGTGGAACAGCATGGATAGCAGTAGAGATGCCACACCTAGAAAAACTCCCAATGAGGAACCACAAACAGGAGCAGAATGGGACCCACTCTTTGTGGCGGATGACCTGAAGGAAGAAGATAATCTGACGCATGGAAGGACAGTTAGCTTGCCTCAGCCAGAGAATGGCCGACAACAGCCCTGGTTACGAGGGAATGTAGATACATCTGGAGTGCCATTAAGCCCCTCTAATAGCACTGCAAGTATGATATGGAGCCCATCACGGCAGCAAGCAGTAACAATGGCTGTCGGACAGGAACACAGCGTGGCGACAAAAGCGAGCGAACCTCGTCAGCGGCTTCAAGGTTTTAATGTAGCAGGAGCTAGCGGATCTGATAACTCCAATTAATTTAATGTAAGAACTACATTTTGGAAAAGGGTGCAATGCAAACATACAAACTTTTTTCTCTGGATCGCCATCGGCTTACGATCAGAGGACAAGTGCTTGGGAGTGCGCTCTTTCCCCAAGTACAGACATCATTTGATACTCTCTATGACTCATTGAGTGCATGTTTTGCTGCAGTAAAACCACAAGTCAAGGCTGGAAGTACACCTTTCGGTCGTGGCTTGGTGGTCCTTCCCAATGAGGGGGTTTGTCCAGATGGTGTGCTGCTCTCGGTGGATTGGGCGAATTTACTGGCTGTCACTGATGATTGTGCAAATAATTGTACTTTCAGTAAGAAGGTATTAGATGACTGGCAAGCTTTGCACGGGCGCATGCCGCCACTGTTGGTCACATTCCTCACAGACCCAACAGGGGGTGATTGGGCTCACAGACTCGCGGCGTGGCTGCTCTATATAAAGAACCACGTGGCTCCCGAGAACTCTATGTGGCAAATGTATGTAGACCTACTGCCTAAGGAGGAGGACATGTCTTGTCTGATGAACTTTGAGCCAGATGAGAGACTGGAATTGCAGGATAGCATTGCAACGTCGCTGGCTGCCGAACAAAGGGCTCAATTGCTAAACTCACATACTTTGTGGTTTGATGAGGATTCAGGGTTTCTGAAGTCACTGAAACTATCACAATCTGCAGCAGACACGAGATGGGCCATGTGCATGGTCAACAGCAGGTGTTTCAGCGAATCTATCGATGGTGAGGCGGTGTCTATGATTGTCCCTCTTGCGGACATGGCAAATCACAGTAACAGCCCTAACTCAAGATATATGTATGATGTGAATTCAGACCAATTTCATTTAGTAGCCTGCCAGGCATTGGAGCAAGGACAGGAGGCGTTGATATCCTATGGCTGTATCAGAAAGGATAATAGAGAGCTGATGCGGGACTATGGGTTTGTCCTCACCGCAAATGTCAACGACAGAGTGCCATTCACATTTGGACAGGGAGAGGAGAGAAAAATCTCAATGGACAGACTCCTGTCTTGTTTGAATATAGAATTAAGACCTGGTGGCAATCTTGGCCCAATACTGAGTAGGTGTTTGGGCGATAGCGCCGAGGAAATTGCAATGCGGAGGTCACTTGTCACCCTGTTGTCTCTTCAGCCAATACTGTCACCCAAAGATGTAGATCCTGATGAAGAGAAGGTGCTCCTACAGGAGCTCATACACCAATGTGACTATGTATTGAAAAGCTTACCGACATGCATAGAGACTGATGAGGAGACGGTACCGTTCGACCACAGACACCTGGCAGCCATACAGTATAGACTAGAAAGGAAAAGAACAATTCAGTATGCAATGAATGTCTTACTTGAGCGGTATTTTTAGTACTGGCGGAGGTTTCAAGTCTTTACCAGCTACCGATTGAATCATTCCCCCATGCTTCAAAGTGATGAAGGCATCTTCTGGAAGACCTTTCAATTTCATTTCTTGAGCCAGGAGAGTGACTGGCTCATCCATGGGCTCGTCTGTCAGTGGAAATGTGCAGCAGTGACAGGCTATGCCTCTTTTTGTTTTTGTATCTAAGAAAATTTCGACAGCTTCCGAGGGTGATACATGTTGGGGCCGCATGAACCATCGGGGTGCATATGCCCCTGTGGGAATGAGACTGATATCAAATGGGCCTAATCGATCTCCTATCTCCTTGAAGACTTTGCAAAAACCAGTATCACCTGTAAACCAAAACCTGAGCTTGTCAGAAACGACTGCCCAACCACCCCAGAGGGATGCTTTCCTAGTCCATGGACTCCTCATCGACCAATGCTGAGCTGGAGTGAAGACGATTTGGACATTCTTTGTGCCATGATGATGCGTTATTTCTTCCCACCAGTCCATTTCTATCACATTCTTAATACCTTGTGATTTGAACCAGGCCTTGAGGCCAATGGGAACATACCATACCAGCTCCTCTCCGTACTGTTTGTGCAGGGAGTACACTGTGTAAGAGTCCAAATGATCATAGTGATTATGCGAAATAACTACGAAATCCAACTTTGGGAGGGACTTCAAATCTATGGGAGGTGGGACACACCTCTTGGGACCCAGGAATTGAACAGGACTGCAGCGCTCGCTCCACACTGGGTCGGTCAGAAAGGCAATGCCCTCCATTTGTACTATGAAGGAGCAGTGGCCTACATACGTAATTTGGATAGCTTGATTTGGAGGATTGTACAAACAAGTAAAATCTATAGGCTCAGCTGGAAATGCTGCCATAAAATCTTCCCTGGTTGGCTTTTTATTCCAGGAGAGGTAACCATCTGTTGGGAGACCAGCCGCGCGCCTCTCTCTGTTCCAACGAAGCAAGTCTTTGAAAGTTCTCTCTTGCCAAGTGTCCCAAGGGTTGTCAAATCTACCATGCCTCCAAGATGCTGTGTTACGATGATGAGGTGGAAGGATCACCTCGACAACATTGGGCAGCTTCTGCGAATCCATATTATCCAAAAACTGTGGGAGCAGTCTTCGAATTGACGGAGGTATTCGCATCAAACAAATAAAGACGTTTTAGATTGATCATATGAGCAATGTCCAACCCCATACACGGATTGTGAGGCTTCGAGTCAGTTGCTGTCCTAAAACTGTAAGATACCCGAGTTTACTGACTGGCACTTTATCGCAGCTGCTTAAAGGTGCATGCGCTTCGCCTATTTTAATACGCCGCGTAGAGGCAGATAGACAACCATTCAAAGTTTACAACTTTTAAATCTTTTAAATATCTCTTGAGGCATTGTCGAGTTTTAAAAAGTCGAGATCTCCAAGCTGCAGCCCAGATTGCTCAACGACCAATTTCGAAGCAGTGTCTGGAGTAGTATTTTGTCAGGGGCTCCTATTCTAAGCCAAGCCATAATTGCAAATTACTGGCTGTTAAATTTTGTAGCTGCTCGAATTTACACTGTGGCACACTAACACTCCTCCCTGCCACTAGAACACCACCAATCATACCAAACAATGGCTGGTGGCCGTATCAACCCAAAATTGAAGTGGGCCACCAGAGCTTTTGCCCTATTGAATTTACTCAATGGACTTGGTTTCATTATCTATGCAATTGTCCTTGAAAATCCTCCCAAAACATCTCTCTGTATTGGCTTATTGATCATAGGAATCGTGGCCATGATTGAGGGGTTACTGGGTTTTTTCCTGGTATACTGTGTCAAGTGTTTCAACACATTTTATCTCTTACTAGGGACTGTTATTACTCTTTGTCAGCTGGCAATTGTATTGTCAATGTTCTTCAATGCAGACACACAGGTCAGGAACCTCTGCTTGACAAAGTATCCTAAAGTGAAGACGTGCCCACCAAACCCCACAGCATACTATACAAATGCCATTGAGATAGGAAGAATATATTTCCTCATAGTAGTCATTATTCAAATTATTAGCTTAATCATTGCTGTCATCGTAAGGTTTAAAAATCCTGTTGAGAGGGATTATGAAGATTTTGAACAGGGGCATGTGAGGGCGAGTGCTCAAGCTCAGATTCAGATGGAACACCTCAGGAATAGCATCATGAGGAATGGAAGTACTCCTGAGAGAAATGAATCAATCTATACCAATTCTGGCACCAAGTCTCAGAGGTCCCTTAACAAGAAAATGACGGAGAAATATGGTTCGGCAAGCCATGTGCAATTTGAGGAGAAGTGGTACCAGAAATTTGGGTTTACAAAGAAGTAAGAATTCACATATACTCATACCATGATGTAAATTGAGTGATTTGTGCTGGAAATCATGGATCTTATGGCACAAGTATGGATGCGAATAGGGTCAAGAATACATTTCGAGTGAGAGCAACGCTCCACACCGTGCTTTGAAATACATATGCGATCAAGAGTTTCACATGATACGACACTTCCGTTGTACTCGATTATCTAGGATTTCACGTATATATGTCAAAGGTATCAATCTACCTCCATGGCTCGTTCATACCATCCAGAA